>PVIR01010502.1:20087-49952 GCA_004026965.1 Petromus typicus | reverse complement strand
TCAAGTATGGCTCTGAGGATATCACAGAAGGTGGAATATAGTGGTGCTTTGAGAAGTTAAAATCTGTAAAATATAATTACATATATTTGAAAAATATCTCTTTAAATGAACTACAAAAAAGACACAATTTCCAAGTAGCTGATCCATAATTACTTTTTCCATTTTTAATTTGTTGTATTTTGCAATAGAATTTTTTTTTACTTTATTGAGTTTTTTGGGTACATTTCAGATAGGCACTATGATCTCATTCAACTTTGAAACTTTGCACATGATGCACCTTGCACCTGACATATCTTGATTCTCATTTTTCTCATTGTTCTGCCCTCCTGACCACCCTTCCCTTATATTCATGAGCTTTGTTTCCATGGTTTTTACAGTCACATATTTTCTCCCTTCTTTATTTTCCCTTAGCTCCCTTTACCATTTCCCTTTGAACCTTTTCTTCCAATTTTATTAATGAAAATGCTAGTGCCACTTAACTGACATTTGATAGGTTAAAAACTCTGGCTTACTTAAGTAATTATTTGCTCACAGCCTATGACTGGAATTTGCCTGATGCCAGAATCATTGATTTTAGCTATGACATACCCAGTCCCTCTGGTGATCAGGGCTCTAGCCCAGCTACCACTTCATCCCATTTTTCACTTGTTGCTACCAATTTCTCACCTTCCTTCACCACATTACCAAGTGGCATGGAACCCCCCACTTGCATACTACATCTGCTGGGATTAACTTCACCCTCACTCACAACTTACCATGGCTAAGGAGAAAGGCACAGAAGCAATTACAACTCTGTTACAACAAACACAGTCAGAGACTGTGTCTTGCTTTTAATATCATTCTACAGTATCACTATCTACTTTTTAAAATAGGGCCTTGTAGGAAAATGGCTGATTCTAGGCCTGGGTGAAGAAATACAGAGTAGAGGAGTAATACACATGCATGAGAGAGAGAAAAGTGACATTTTCTTCACCCATTAGATTTATTGCCTGATGCTTCTATAACAAATAACAGATTAACAAGAGAAAAACATGCAAATTAATTTAAGTTGTACATGATTGGGAGTCTTAAGAAAGAAAGAAATCTTTGTATTTTTATTTCTTGGTTTAATGAAGAGAGTAGCTTTGTGGAGAAAGACAACTGGACAAACAGGTTATACACTTAAGGGGACCAACCAAGACCCATCTGTTAGATGCTTCTTCACGTTTCGGTGTTTTCAAAAGATGCTCCTTCCTCCAGGCTTGGGGAGAAAACCTCTGGATGAAAATTTTATAATCTGCTTTGAAGGACAAGGATAAATAAGGACAGATAAAAGCATTCCCAATGGCTGAAGGTAGGATAATTTAACCAAGAAGATAAATAATATACCATTAAAATATAAGCCAGAGTTTAAAATGAATACCAATGATTCCACATTGATAGAAATAAATGATTGAATACATGAGTTAATATAAAGAATAATAGAAAAATTATGCAACATAATTGTGAATAATTTAAGTAGATAGTCCAGCCTAGAGAAGCTGAAGTATAAATTTGCTAGTCATTAAGTGTGACCTGCACATAGCAGCTTCTATGTAGAGTATGGTTTAGAAAAGAATAACTTCATGATATAGAAACCTGAAAGCCAGTTGATCAAAGTTGATATTAATAGTGATCAATAATGTTTACTGTGCCCCAGGAATGTAGCTCAGTGATATTACACCTGCCTGGCTAGCACAACATCCTGAGTTCATTCCCCAGTGCAGAAAACAATGACATATGTTTCTTTGATATGATGTGAGAGAAATGGCACATAACATGAGTTACTCCCCATGCCAAAAGTCCAATCTAATATGAGTAAAACATCAAACATGTGCCCACTGAAAGACAATGTACAAATACCTGACTAATATTGCTTTGAGTAGACACAATTGTCAAAAACAAGAAAAGTTCAGAAACTCTATTATGGTCCATAAGAATAAAGGAGACATGATAAGGACATGAAATATGGCATTTCCAAGGATAAGAACTAAGGGAATCAGAACAAAGTGTGGATTTTAGTTAACAGCAGCATATTGCTCAGTACATTAGCTGTGAAAAATGTACCATGTTAAAAAGGGTAAGTGGATCTAGTGTAAAGGGAAATTCTCTTGTAGCATATTCATAATTATTAATAAATCTAAAACTCTGATAAAATAAATTACTTTATCCTTATACTATAATATCAAAATAATGTATATAACATTAAAATTTAAGAACTGTTGGAGATTCGTCTATCTTCTCTCCTGCTAAACCGTCCCAATGTCATAGCAGAAGATAAACTTGAAATCCACATTCCTTTCTCCTCAGGCTTCAGATTCATCTGTGGTCTTTTATTAGTTGTTTATAAAACTGCTTCAGGGCCAGGGATTTACCTCAGTGGTTCCGGCACCTGTCTTGCAAGCACAAGGACCTGGGTTTGATCCCTGGTAACCACACATAATACTGGGTGTGGAGACTCATGCCCAGCAGCAACCAGTACCACATACCACAGTGCCGGGCATGGTGGCTCATGCCTATAATCCCAGCACTCAGGAGGCAGAGGCAGGAGGATTGCTGTGATGTGAGTTTGAGGCTGAGCTCAGGGCCAGCCTGAACTACAATGCAAGACCCTGTCTCAAAAAATGAAAAAAAAAAACAAACAAAAAAAAAACATTAAACTGCTTCACTAGTTGGCAGAGTCTCTATGAGCATTCATTACCATACGGACTAAGAACTAGACGTTTCAGGGATCTCTGATGAAAAAATGAAGAATGTTGAAGAGAAACAAAGCTCTCACCTCTTTGAGGAAAGAGGTCTGCCTAAGTGGGTGCGAGTGAGACAGAGCTGGTTGAGACATAAGGTAGGGGAGGGGGTACTGTCTGCTGGTTGGTTCAGGATGGGAGGCAGATCTAGCAGGAAATAACACAATACTCTAAAAGCCATGGGCTGGGGAAAAAAGAGGTAAAAGAGTACGTTAGTCTGTCTCAAAAAGACCCATTGTGGAGAAACGTGGATTTGAGAGGTGTAAAACCAGAATGAGAGCAGAGATCTGAGAATAAATGTCACTTGACAGGTACAAATGGGCAGTTGGTGTTGAATAAATCTACTAGCTGGGAGCAGCAGTTCAGAAACACGAGCTACTGCGATGTGAAGATCCATCCTCTCACATCCTTCTCCCCAGCTCTCAGCTGCCACTGGCAAAACAAAGCTATCTGATAAGATAAGGTAAGATCTCAGTGCTAAGATGTTCAGAGTCTCTGCTATTCTTGTATCACAGCAGGAATGAAAATACGAGGACTAGGACCTGATTAGCACATGGAATGTAAGATTAACTTCAGGTGTACTAAGGAGGCAGCAGCTCAAATGTATTAAATTTATTTTTTATTTTTATTTTTTTAATTTTTTAATCTTTATTGGTACATTACATATATACATCATGATTGCACTCCATAATGAGGATTTGTACCAGTATAAGACACAATTTCATTCTCATTTTTTCCCATAGCCCTACCCACCCTACCACCCCCCCATACACATAATGTGTTATATTTATTTAAGAGACACTTATGGGACATCTATGTGTCAGGCTATTATAAAGAAATTCAGAAATACCAATCCTTCGGATTCTCATAAGGCATACTTTTTCATTGTCATTTTATCCTCAGTGTCAATGACCATTCATGGCCCATAAAAGGTCCTTAATAAATATGGAAGTGTTTTTTAAAGAAAGAAAAGAAGGAAAAATGGAGGGCTACAATGTCAAGGAAAGGCTGAGGAAGAGAATAGAGAAAGATGGAGGAGCAGGGAGAAAAGGGAAGAGGAAAGAAGAGATTACTATTCCTAAAGGTCTATGCTGACTCTCCTTAAATATCTCCTGCTTGGGTCAAGATTGGTTCATTGAGTGGAGAACGTAGGTAGGATATAGGGAAAGCTATATTTTTTTTGAGGAAGGGATGGAAGATGTAGTAAAAATAGAATGGCTAGTATTTATTTATTGCTTACTCTGTGCTAATATGTTTTTATACACTAACACATAGGATCTCTAATAATCATCTTAGTCATTAATATCATTATTACCTCCTGTTTTATATAAAAGGAAAGTAACACTGCAGTGTACACTATACTGTAAGGAATAAAGCTGAAAGTCAAACTCAAGGTTAATTCTGTGCTTAGACACTATGTCAACCCCAGACTATGAGCAAGCAGTCTAACAAAGTAGATCAAAAAGTGGCTCTGTATTTGAAGAAATGAATATAGTCCTATTTTAGGCAACTGTGTCTATATAAGTGTAAGAGCACATTTCAGAGTCCCACTCAGTCCACCATGGTGAAAATGCATCAGAACCAGGCACAGGAACATGAAAATGGTGGCTGAAGGTAACAAGGAAAAGATAAAAGGGATTGGTGTGTTCCCTATATCAATTAGTAGCTGCTTTAAAATCTTGCTGATGGTTATACAAAGCGGATAATAAACTCTGTGATGTAAGTCAAATATATTCAATAGTATGAGACTAAAATAATCTTTAAATCAATTAGTCTGGAAGAAGTTTTGAAAAATATTCAAATGTAATATAAATTTATGTACAAATTATGTAGCCAGTCTTTGTCTTTTCAGAGGGATCCTCAACTAATATCATCAGCTGTACTGGGGCAAGAGCCTTTCATTCTAAAATACTAGCTAGGTGTCAACCAGAGGGTACTTGTTTAAGTAAATAAATTTGAAATCCCACTGCAATAAGCCTGCTGAGAAAAGTGCTATTCAGAAAGTGGTCTCCAAATAGTGAGAGGCAGTTACTGAAGTTATGAAGCAAATGGAGTTTTATGTCACCAGTTTATGTTGCCAATCTGTATTGCAGATTCTCAACTTGCTATGGATTTGAATAATTTGTTTTTGTGTAAGTGTGTTTCAAATATTTTGCAAGATATACTTAAGCTAAAAATATTCTTATTCTTAAATTTAAAATTGCTTCTCCTGTGTTTTGTCTGGAAATTATTGTAGAGATATCTATTATTTATCTGGCCAAGTACTAGGCAACAAGACCACATTTCCCTATTTCTTACCTACCTGCAGATCCTTAGCTCCTTGCTCTCCAACTTCAGGATTTCTCTGGCAATCTGCTGCCAGGTATCACAGCATCTGCTGGATACCACACTGCCTTCTGGTGTCTCAGCATTCATCAGACATCTGTCTCCTCATGGACACTTCAGCTTTAACAACTCTGGATTCTGAGGACCACAGATGCTCTGCAAGGGGCCGCCTCCTGCAGGAAGTATCCATCTTCTCCTCCCAGATTTTGAACTCCATCTCAGAGGACTGCTACTTAAACTGAAGTGCTGGATCCTGGCTATGTTCCCTGCAGAACTACACAAGTCTTTCTAGACCTGTGGTTTTGTATCTTCTAATACAAACTCTCCAAAAACTTTAGTATCCTACAGATTGTTTCATCAAAGTAAATCCAGTGCCATTTGTAACGTTTTAATTCCAGGTCATTTGTCCTAAAGCTCAGCGCTAACACAACTCCGTATATCCCACAGTGGTCAAGTATGAATTGGCTTGGGACTGCCTTTAGAATTAGACCCACTGGGAAACCTCACTGTCCTAGAAAGAGGGCTTTGCTACTGGTGAACCATGTACACATTCCCTCTCCCCACAAGGATTTTCTCCCAACCAATTCTACAGTCTCCTAAAAATGACTTCTCCTGGCAAATATCTGACCCTCAATATTTAATGCTGACATAACCCAGTGAAAGAGCCATTATTTTCGTCTTCCTGCAATAAAGCTGAGCTTAGAGGAAACTTGCAGATTTGAAAAATACCTCTCCATCATCTTCTCCTGCTATTATCTGCTCCACAGACTTTTGCTGTTTCCCAGAAAACTGAACAATATGTCAACATTTATTGGGGAGTGGTGGAGAATCAACAGCCAACATCTTGCTGGTCATTAGAATTTCTGATTCAGCCTCCCAGAGAACAACCACCCCCAGGATGACTTTTTACCATGGAATTTTGGTTTGGATGCCACCCGCCAGACAGGTGCACCCTGACTCCTTGGTATGGAAAATTTCCTTACATAGTAGCTGCTATTGATAGGTAGAATCACTTATTAATTATTTTATTGGTTATCTGCTGCATGAAAAGTTACACTTAGTAAAAGAAAGAATCTTTATTGTTCCTATACGGTTGTGTCTCTAAGAACTAAATAAATATTTCTTGAAAGAATAAGTGAATCTGAAACCTTCATTTTGATTACATCCCATAATTAAAGCTAGGGATAATCATAAAATACTATTCTCTTTAGCTACTGAGAATAATTGAGATGTTCTATGAACATACACACACATGCACATACACTTTTTTACAGAAAGCACTGTAAGGAATAGAGAGTTGGGGAAATAGTGTAATGTTGATGACAAAGATGGCGATGAGAAAAAGTGATTATTAGAACATAAAATGAATGGTTCAAATAGTCAGTTGATAATTTTGCCTTAGTTAATACCTTTTTAATCTAAGATAGTGAGATCTACTTTCCTGGATTTCCAGCCTTCATAATGATGCCATTTCTTGAAACTTCTGTATATTTCAAAATAAATCATCTAAACATTTTTTGTCATCCTTCAGGGGTCTCCTTACTGCTTCCCTATTATATTGAGTAATAAAATATTCTGAAACTTAAGAGTTCTCATGAAACCTAACTCACAGACTCTGAACACAGATGCCTAAAAAACTTAGGAAATGATAAAAATCCATGGGCCTTTATGTGACTACATGTTTTATTTAGGAGTGAGGGTGCATGTTTAGACAAAGAAACATTTTTTTGCAGTTCATGTCAATTGTTGTTATGCCAGAAATCAGATCTGCTGAATTAGGTAATATTTAAAGATACATCAAAATTCTGGGCTATCTGAGAAAATTTCTGGTGTTAGTTGGCTAAATTTTTGTAACTATTTTATGTTTACGTAAGTTAAATTTGTATGTCTTATAATACAGCATGAAAGCAATTGTTTTCCCATGCTAAAATCACAATTATTTTATTTCTTTCTCCAAGGTATATGTAAACTTTTTTCAGTCCTTTGTCTCTCTGTGTTGGGACACATTAGTCTACCAGCCTGTGTGAAGCAGGCAGCCTGTCTTGTGACACACTCACTTATCAGTCATTACAGCCTTTTCTCCTGGCCCATTGAAAAGCCTAGGGCACCCTGGCTATTGACATACTGTGCAATCATAGGATAACCTTACCTTTTCTATGGGTCAGATATTTATATCTTTAATATTGAAGTTCATTGACTGTTTTTAATTACCAAACTTCTTAACTTTTAATTCAGTGTTTGGCATTTAGGCCACTGATATTGTTCCATCATATTATCAAATCATACCAGTTCTCAATTATCTACTGAGATATTGGATTTTTCCTCTGTAGTGCTCTTTCTTAACTAGTTATGAATCATACTTAATTTGTCTAATCCACTCTACTGAATAGCATTCTATGTATTCTATACTTGAACTATTGATTATCATTAAAATTATCTCACAAACCAAGGCTTTCTCTCCACAAAATCAACTTCTGTCAGTTTAATCTGTTCTTTCATTTCGTAGACTTTGAGTTGTCTCCTGACCTTGTCTCTTGCCCAATTTCAGTGATTCGCACTGCTACCCAAATAAATATGCTAAAATCATAGTTCGTCACAGATAAATATTGATAACTCATTATATATATAGAAGATAAAGCACATGAAAAGAAGCAGACAATAATATCAGAACTCAGTACATATTTAAAATGGCAACTTTCACCATTCTTTAAACATTGTAATATTAGATCTTCTTTTGCCATGACCACTCATTTTTTTGGTGGGGGGAGACAGGCTCTCGCTTTGTAGTTCAGGCCAGCCCTGAGCTCATCATGTAGCCCAGGCCAGACTCAAGCTCACAGCAATCCTCCTGCTTCTGCCTCCCAAGTGCTGGGATTACAGGCATGAGCCACCATGCCCGGCATTGTGGTATATGGTTATCAAGTGCTGGGATTACAGGTATGAGTCACCATGCCCAACATTGTGGTGTATGGTGTCCAGAGTTCAAACTCAAGACTTTGTGCTTGCCAGATGGACACTGGAACTCCTAAGCTAAATCCCCAGCCCTTAACCACTCACTTTTTAACCTTTCTGATTTGTTTATACTATTTAGTATCTCTGATTTTTCTTTCCTCCTTTCTAGACACTGTGTATCTTTCAGGCTCCAAGAAAAACATTTGTTCTATTTGATCATGTCCTTAACAAACATAGGTAATAATTTCTTCCCTTGCTCATGTTGTTAATTACAATGTACAACATCTGTTATTAGGTTTTGGGGTCCCTCCATATTTGTCTGGAATCTTAAGGTGGACAGCTTTGTGTTGTTCCTTTATGCAAACTCAATCCTAAAGAATTGACATTCCAAAATAATCCATATCCATGAAAATAATTTAATACATATAAGTAAATTAACTATTTCAAGGTTGTGTACATATAGTGTAAGAACTAAGCTTGAATATGGAAAACAAAAGACAAAACATAGAGTTAAATTTTAGATCTAACATGTAATATTTCAGTCGTTTTAAGCATGTCAAATTACCTGGCTTGGCCTCAGTTTACAAGCAAGGGGATAACTCAGAACTGGGAAGAAATATTTAGAACAGATATATGCAAAAGACTTATATTTAGAAATAAGAAATCCCATTACAACTCAGTGTGAACAAACCAATAAAAATGGGTGAACAATTTGAACAGACACTTCACTCCCAGAAGAATATATAAATGACAAAATAAGTACAGAATAAAACATTGATATCTTTAAACATTTTAAAAACAGAAGAAAATGACATATCATGCACACTCATTACACGGGTAACACTTAAGAAGTAATGAAAGGTCTGACTATGTCCTACATTTTTGGGTAGGTGAGATGAGTAGAATTCTTATTCCCTACTATTTAGAAGATAAAATGGTGTTATGACTTTAGTGGAAAGTTCAGTGGCCTCATAAAGAGTCTGATGCATACTCACGATACAACTTTTACCCTGAATATTTGTGCAAGGGAAGCAAAAATTTACACCCAAAGACTCATACATGGATGCTCATAGAAGCTTTAGCATTACACAGAACTAGTTAAAATCTAAATGTTCATCAGTATTTACATGAAAAACAGCCAGTTGTGGTAGATCTCTACAATGGACAATAACTTATCAAAAAAGAGGTTACAATATGCAGTAGATCAATATGAAAATCATCAGGCTGAGCTCAAGAAGTCAAGTAAAATCTGTACATAACTCTACATTTCACTTTTATAATATTAAAGAAAATTGAAGGTAACTCACAGTGACAGAGCACAAGTCAGTTGTTTCAAGAGAATGGGGGAAAGAAAGTTAGAGAGGCATGCAAAGAGGCATGATAAAGTGCATGAGAATGATGGAATATTCTCTAGCATTACTGTAGGGGAAATTTCACAAAGGTATGTATATGTCAAAATAAATCAGATTGTTCTATTCATATACATACTTCGCAGTTAATTTTTTAAAAGTTGTGAAAACTCTAAAGGGTAAAAAATGGCAGGAGATATCATTTTTAAATTATTTTATATGTTTAAATCTTGCTTTCTAGTCACTCAAGATAAATTAGTATGATATGGCCATTATAGTGCCACCTATAATGAATTGAGAAAAGTTACAGAACAGCAAAGCACAGACTAGGCCAATACCCGACACATGAAGAGCTATAGCATGGCATACTAGATCGTTCTTATTCCCAGGATTGATAACACATAAAATCAGCTGAATAATATGAGAGTCAGAATTGCATTTGTAGTCAGATAACCAATGAAATGAGACAGATTAGCTCCCAGAGAAACTAAAGCGTCAGACCTGGAGATCTAAGCTATAGCATATTTATTTCTGAAATCTTCAAGCCCTGCACTGTGTGGAATGGTGGACCACATATTTAGCTTGTAAAAATGGTATTAGATCTGTGTTGAGGTGAAGGATATGCAGAGAGAGAGAGAGAAAAGGATGAAGCTCACGGGTAGGCCCAATCTGGGCATCTTAGTGATTTAGCAAGAACTGTGTTTCAAACCTCAGGAGCTCAGTACAAAGGCCCTAACTTGAATCCTCAGTGCCACTACCAGTAAGAAAATAATGATAATGATGTAGTAAAAATTTCAACTCACAAATGATAAGAAACCCAGCAAATTCCAGGAGAATTAACAAATAGAAAGACCACTCTTGGCCACATTAGACTGAAACTGGAACATACCAAAGAAATAAAGGAAGTCTTACACTAAGAAGGGGATAATTACTTATTCTCAGGAGTATAATTTAAATGATGGTTGTACTAGAACCAAGAAGAATTGGAACCCAAAAGTGAATAGAATGACATATTTAATATTTTATAGGAAAGGCGTGAGGCCCTGGGCTCAAATAGCAGCCTCCAACAAAACAGAGTCTTCATCACCTTAAAACACTGAAAAGTTCACTCTTTACCTATAGTGAAGCAAGATCTATAAATCTATTTTAAAAAGTAGGAAAATGTTTTCATACGTGAAAACTGAGTAACGATTCTAAATTATTGTAGGGGCAATACATCAAAGAATAAATTACCCAGAAACTTAAAAATGTTTGTAATCACTCTGATTGTTGTAAGGACAAGAAGCAGAAGACAATGAGGAGGAAAAGGAAAGGGTTAGGTGATCCTTCTGTTTAGGTGAGAGATGCAAGGGCGTGGCCACCCAGTGTGAGAACTAGCCTGGCTATCCACATGCTTGAAGATACAAACAAGACTTGTTAATAGTTAAAGACACAATTCTAGAGGAAGAGAGAAATCAAAATAGATTTATGTATTTCCAACTAAAAGGCAAAAAGATGCAACTGCCAATGGACTGAATTGAGAAATACTGAGAGAATCCAGATTTGAGGGGAAATAGTGAGATGAGTTTTGATCTCGGCTATGAGCTTAGGGTACTTGTTATTTACGAAGTGTCTGGCAGAGTTGGATGTGGGCTTGTTATTCAGGGGAGTGGTTGGAACTGGGATGGATTTGTAATCACTCTATAAAAATGATTTATACTGAAGTAAATTAAACACTATGTTCATATATACTGAAATAGCTATCAGAGCAAATAAGGTTTATTTGTAACAATTATTCAGTATTAAGAGGCCAGAGGAAGTTAGAAAGAAAGAATCAAAGCTACAGAGAAGGAAGAATGAGGTTGTACAGAAATGAAGTGATTGTGATGTGGGACACCAAATAAAAACGTGCTTCAAGAAGCAGCAAATGATCCAACTTTGTTGAGTGCCACTTATCAGTCATGTAAAAGGAGACTTTTCCTCTGGTGTAGAGCCTGGCAACTGCTGCTCTGCAAAAGACTTAGTAATGCAGTGGTGAAGGTGTAAGCTCCTTACAATGTCTTCAAGAAAAAATCAGTCTGAGAGTAATCGGGGCATTAAAGGCCACTTTTTTGAGGAAGACTATTCTATGAGAAGAGAGATAAAGTAATAGCAGGATTAGTGGTGCCTTTTTTCAGGTGGGAGAAATAATAGCATTTTTCTATATTATATAGAAAATCTACTAGAAAATAACCATCAACTCAGAGGTAAGAGGATAGATTGAAATAGAGTTCTGTAGACAAAGGTGATAGGTTTAACACAAAAGGAAGAGAGAAGCTGGCCTTAACTTGGAGGACAGATAACTGTGCTGTAACAAGACAGAACATAGAGTACTTTAAAAAGACAGGAGCCTGAGAGATTCTCTTCTGATCACTTCATCAGTGTCAGAGTTAATTGATTGTGTCAATTTAAGCCAGAAACAGCCAGCTAAACTGGATCGGCATAGCTCTGGCTGAGGGATTTACTGAAGACCTGAGACTCGCCCTCAGGCAGTTCATCACCTGAAAGATACACAGGAAAGCACAGAAGGAAGCCCTCTTCTGCTTCCTGGAAGGTGCTCTATTCCTCACCTTTGCCTTGGATGCCGTCTCCTGGCTTCAATCCCAGGTCCATCTGCCCTCCATCTGAGATGTTCCGGCCTCCTGATACGGACTTGCCCGGGACACTGCATAGCTCCAGGCCTTCCACTGGGCCCTGCAGATCTCCAGGACAAAGATAGCTCTTTTGCATTGTTCCAACTTGACTCTGTGAGTGGCTCTTGTAAGCTCATCTTATAAATTCTTATATACTTATATAATGTGCTTTAACTCTGTTTCTCTAGGAAGTACTGATTGGTAAAAATCTGCTAAGAATGCAGAAAGTAAAGAAAAAACCAGAAATTTTCATTTTCAGTAGGAAAGAGAAGGTATGAAGTAATTGCTTAGGAGAAGACAAAAGTGACTGAGTGGCAGATCGAACTTGCTGCTGACAAGTACTAAGGGCCCCAAGTGAAATAACTGATGGTGAGCCTGTTAGACATCATGGGGACTTATTTTTATCCAAACATTTTTTCACTTGCATAGATTTAACCATGACTGGGGCTTTGTCAAGTAAGTATAAGAAAGATAAATGTGCATTCAAGGAAGTGATTATAATGATTGATAATGAAGAAATACTCTTAAAACTTTAAGGAAGGAAGGGATAGTGTAAGCTGAATGCTCATAGAATCATTGGATTTTAATTCACAAATGGGTTATTGAGACAGGGAGATTGAATTTATGGAGATAGAAAGGGAATTTAGGGATAAGAAGATGGGAAGGTGGGAGGAGGAAAAGAAAGTAAAAAGGATTAAAATATAATCTGTGTATGCACCAACTCTTCTTGATGAGTGTATTTATTATGTATTTCACACATGTCCTAGTAAAAGGGCGGGAAAAAAGAAGTTAGAACATTAGTAGGAGAGGGAAGAAAAAGTAGGGTGCTCTTCAGAGACTAGAATACTTGGATTTAGGATTATGAAGGCATTTAAATTACTGATATTTCAAGCAGGGTTAGAGATGATTTGAAGAAAACATCATTAGAAGAGAGCAGTTAATGAAATCAAGATGTTACAGATTTGGAAAAGAAGCATATGAATATTGAAATCACCTGGGTGATATTAGAGGACAAGGGTGTTATTAGAGAAGAGCAGTATGCTAGGGTCTAACTTCTTCAAGAAATAGGGTGACAATCTTGGAGATGCATCTGGGTGCAATCTGTTGACATGAAGTTAACACACAGTGGGAGAACATGGAAAAAAATCATCTGAGAGAGACTATCTACCTCATTTCTAGGCCACCATATAGGACAAGAGCAAGAGCAAAACAGCCACCCAGAACAGATTCACAAGAGAGGGACTCCTCAGAAGAGAGCTTGGCTTCAAACTTGTTGACAGCACAGTCCTGGTTTCTATAAGTAGACTGAGAAAGAATACCTGTCACTAGATCTGCTTCTCTGCTGGCTGCTAAAGAACTGCTCCATCTTGACACTTCCTAGGGTGTTGTAAGAAAGTGTTGCTGCTGCATATCGGCAGTCTCAAGCCACCCCCAAATCACAGACAGCTTTGAAGACATCAGATCGATTGAAAACAAAGTTAGTTTCCATGCAATGAGACAGAATGCCCCCCTCCTTTTATACCATCCTAATTTCTTCTTGTCTGTTTTTCTGGAGGAAAAGGATAAGCAAAGAAATGATCAGATGTTTCAAAATTCTTTTGGCTACTGCTGCTTCCTGATACTTTGGCTTGTATCCTTAGGTTTCCTTGCTGGCCACTGACTAAATCAAAGGGAAATGTATACTTTGGTGAAGTGGAGCAAAGGATCTATCCAAAGCCAGCTCCAAGGAGGCAGAGGGGCCCCAATCACCATCTCCCTGTGTACAGGGGGGAAGATTCTCTTATAGTGAGAACAGAGGGGCAAGGAGCACAGGGAGGTAAGGCGGACCTGCACACCTGCTTTGCCACTTTCAGCATCCTTCAGCTCACTGGTTAGTTCTTTGCAGAAAGGAAAGTGGGGTCCTGTGCCTGCAGCCATCAGCTCTGTATTTTGTCACTCCTTCTGGGCTGTGGAGAGAAGAGAGTGTCTGTTCCTCTTGCTCAGCAAGAGGAAGGTTGAAGAAATTGCTGATTCTAGAGAGGAAAAATAAAATCTAACTTTTAAAGTTCAGCTGCACCATGTCAATTACATTGTTAGAAGAAGAGAATAAGAAAAGTATATTTTGAGAAAGCACTAAATATAAACCTGAAATATGCTATCTGTCCATACTCGCTAAAACACTAAGTAGAATGTGCTGGATCCTAATAATGACCCGAGACAGTTGAAAAGTTCACCCTCCCAGCTGGGCAAAGGGCTGAAGCCTGGCATAAAGAAGAAAATACATCAGTGCCCAGATGTGCATCTTTCTCATGAGTTCTTTTTAAGTTGGTTCCTCAGTGGAAGGAAACTGTACTTAGGGATTCATGTACTAGATGTTAGAATACAAGTTGAAATAAATTCCTAGCATTCATCTGATAAAAGAAAGACAAGTAACTGGCTTTAGACCATTCAATAAATTTTCTTTCTTCACAGGGCATGTACTAGACATCAGATGACTGAGTTTCAAGACAGAATAACAGCACTTCAATCTAGATTCTGCCGTGTAAACAACTCCTTAGCTGTCCTTCTTGTCTTGTTTTTACAAATAACTCCTTTCCCCCAAACTGTACGGCTTATTCTTGAAACAATTTTTTATTGAAACTCCCTCTCATAATTCTTTGCAAATTTAAACATTTGTGCATATTTTTTAAATGTGTGTCTTTCTCATAGGACTAGAAAGCCCATGAAGCCAGGGAGGTTAAGAGGCTACTACAAAGAAGATGGTCAGTAGATGCTCAGTGTCTGACTTGGAAAATGACAACATACAGTGCTGGAGTTACTTCAGAGCTAGTCTGTGACGTCACAGAGTCATGGGAATTCAGATTCTATAAAACCACTTCAAAAATCTTTGAAGTTTGATTAAGCCAGAAGTTCAATGCATCAAAGAGCTACTTGATATGCAATTGGTTAGCTACAAATAATATTTCTCTTAGGAATAAGTATTTATTTTCCATAGCATTTCAGCACTTGGTTTCAAGAAATTAAGAAGGTCAAAGGAATTTGAGAACTTACTTCAAAGATTAGTACATTTATTAAGATACCCTGAAAATTTAAGATTACAGTTTCTTGAGAATGAAAGTTACCTCAGGACTTTTGGAGACTCCCGACTGTCTCTGTTACATTGTATTAATAATGGATTGGTTTACGAAGCTCTGTTATTATAAGGGACTTCTCATCTCACTAGTGACTATATAAGCTGTCTCAGTATAAGAACAGATAAGAAAGGCACTTCCTTGATATTAACACCAACTAAAACTTTTACAGTTTGACCCAGGTTTGCTAACTGGTGAAATATTAGGCATACTTTATGCTGTAGTTCTTAATTTTAATGAAAGTCATTTATTCATTGCACAGGTAAAATGAATCAAGTGTAGTTTAAATGAGACTTTCTTTTGTTCTCTTTTAAAAATTAGTTTTATTGGTACAATTTTATATACATAATGTTCACATTTGTCATAGAGAATTTGTAACTGTCTAAAACATATTTTGAATCTTCTTTTTTTCTATTCCCCCCCTTCCCTCCATCTCTTTTCCCCTCCTTATTTACAAAAGTTTTGTTTCCACTTTTTCTTTCTATTCTCTTTTTTCTACCTTTTTTCCTACTTTTTTCTCTTTTTTTCTACACCAAAAAAGACCAATTTTGTTCAGAAGCATATCAAGAATTTTGATCCTTCAAATTCAGTTCGTATGCCTTTAAATTTAGATTGATTAAACTATCTATGCAACTGGACATATCAAAAAATAAAGTCTCATCTGAAGAAATGCTCATAACTGTCTTTTGTCAATTCATTTTAGCCTATTATGTAACTGAATTTATTTAAAAACTAAAACTTTTACAATAAGATCCTCTTCAATCCCTCAGTCTCAAAGGTAATTCACACTCAAGCAAAAACAAACAAACAAACAAACAAAATCCCAGCAAATTGCCTTCACTTGTGTACAAAAAGTAAACTTCTTATGAGCTCCAAAGATTCTCCCTGGTAGTTATGCTGTTGTTCAGTCCCCTGCACACTGATTCATACTTATCCTGAGTCAACTGGACACAGCAGAACTGAAAGGAAAGACTTCTGAGGGTACGTCATAGAACTCTATGGTTTCCTCCACATGATTTCTGCTTTATTCCCTCTATGGAGAGGCAGCTGCCATGTGGACACTTAGCAGCCCATTAGGCTGCATTTGGTGAAATATGGGAGCCTGCTATCACCAATCAACACCAGCCTACCATCCAAGGGAGTGTTACAGGCCAGAGGAACTTTCAGGCACTGCTACCCTAATGGCATCTTCACTGAAATCAGAGCCACTGATTTCACTCAGTGGCTCACTTCACTGAGCCAGAACCACCCGACATAGCTACTACTGAATGCTTCACCTGAAGAAACTATGTGAGATTAATAAATGTCTATTGTTTTTCTGAGCCACAAAATTTTGGAAAAATTTGTTACATAGCACCTTAAACGGGCTGAAACAATCTAGTAACAATGTGATATAATTTACAACTAATCATTTATAATTCTAAATTATAGAGTATAAAATGTTATTAGAAATTGAAGAACAAACACTAAAACTGGAGAAGGTTCTCTGAAATGTAATAGACAAATAATGGTCCCTTGAGACATTCCTTAACATAGAGGTCTAAATTTCTAGAAACTGATTGTCTTATCTTACATAGCTATGAGCATAGCTGCGATGCAATTAAGGATTTTGAGATGGAGATATCACCTAGGATTGTCGAGTGGACCCAACATAATCCAGGGGTTCTTTTGAGGAGAAGACAGAGAGTCAAATAAGATACATGTAAGAGATGAAACAGTGGAAGTGATTAAAGGAATGCATGAAAGAGACCATAGTCCAAGGAATACAAACAGCTTCTAAAAGTGGAAAGAAGCAAAGAGATGGATACTCAGCATACCATTCTGAAAGCACACAGATCCAGCAGCATCTTTAGTTAAGTGACTACCATATTTTAAAATAATACTGTTATATTGCTTTAGGCTGCTAAGTTTGTGATATTTGTTATAGCAATTAGAACAGTAAATTAATATTGTTCAACAATCAGAAAAATACCCTTCAAAAAACTGAAAGAAGCCAATACAATAGTTCATTGTATTACTTTATCTTACAACAGACTTTCTGGCCTACTGTAAAATATTATCATATTTCTTTTATGAAAAAATGCTTCTAAAAGTGAGAGTCTGCCAAAAGAAGATATGCAAAGATATAATTAATCAAATGCATTTGAATTTCCAGTCTTCTGCACCTTCACTCAAAATGCAAATAGTTTTAATGCAAGGAAAGGAATCATTTCCAGAATGAGCTGAATAAATATTAATGATGATGTACAGCAAAATTCACAGATAGCATTTTTAGTAATTACAGTAACAAGTGGATTTGATGTGATCCATCCTATATGTGATAATAATAAACCTTATAAAGGTGTTCATAAAATTCTTCACATACACATCTCTGGTGATTTACACAACATTCCTATGAGGCAGAAGAGACTCTGATATTACTTTCATTTATTCTTGAAGAGCCTCATTCTTCACAAGTTTTACTTCTGAAATTTCATCCAACTATGTTATTCATTAAATTATCAACACTCCATTTTATACTGTGCTGTGGCATAAGCTGAAGAAAACAATGTGTTTATAGAAGAAATAATTAGGCAAAATGCCTACCATTCTAAATTTTCTTTTGATAAATTAATATTGAGTACTGCTATGTTCCAATCACTAGATCCACAACAGTAAAAAAGATGCCATTCCTGTCTTCAAGAGTTTTATGGTTCAGTGGAGCCACAAACATACAAAGTGGCATTTACTCTGAAGGCTACTAAAAGCTGTGCCAGAGTCAGTACTGGGCCAGTGAAACAGATAGCAAGCTGTACCAATCTATTACAGGGCATCAAGGAGGAGTTCTCGAACTGTCAAGTAGAGCTGAGAAAAACAGCAAAGGAAAAGGAAGAAAGAAACATGGCAACATATTAAAGATGAAGAAATGAAGAGGGCTGAGAACAGCTATCTGTGACTGTTTTAGTACAGCTAAAACATCTCCAGCCCTGGCGTCAAGGAACTCATCAAAAAAATTCAAATTAATATGGCCAAGTTTTTAGCTCAGTGGTTCCAGCACCTGCCTTGAAAGTGGAAGGGCCCAGGTTCGATCCCCAGTAACCACATATAACAATGAAGGGTGTGGAGACTCATGCACACCAGCAGTGAGAATTACATGTCACAGTGCAAGGTGTGGTGGCTCACACCTGTATTCCTAACACGCAGGAGGCAGAGGCAAGAAGAGTGTTGTGAATTCAAGTCTGGGCCAGCCTGAACTACAAAAGCAAGATCCTGCCTCGAGAAAACAAAACAAAAAAAGAATATCAGAGGCAAACCACACTTTCAAACAAAAGGACATGATGAATTTCTACAATATCTACTCTACTATAGCAAACTACACAGAACTTTCTCCAAAATAGATCACAGATCGGTCCACAGGACCTGCTTAAATAAATATATAAGAATCAAAACCATTATCAGTTGAGTGTGCTGTAAAACTAGAAATTAATCACAAAGGAAAACACAGATAATTTATAAGCACCTGAGTACTAAATAAAACTCTCCTATACTGTCAAGAAATCACAGAAAAAACAGAAGATATTAAGCAATCCCACAATGAAACAAAAATGACAACACAACACACTTGAACTTATAAGACACAATGAAAGCAATGCTAAAAGAGAACTTTATTGAGGTCAGTACTCATAGTAGAAAAACAGAACGAGTTCAAATAAATAACCTCATGGTGAACCCCAAGATAGTAAAATATCATAGCAGTTCAAACCCTATTCAAGTTTAAGAAGGGAAATCATAGAGTCAGATACTTAGGAATTAATCTATACAATGTACCGAAAAGCCTGTACAATGAAAACTACAGAACTTAGTAAAAGATTAAAGAGGATATCAGAAAATGCTAAGACATTCTGCTGTTGATAATCAGAGCAAATAGATTGAAAATGGACACAATCCCAAAACTTATATGCAGATTTAATGTCATCCCAACCAAAATACTGATGCCATTCCTCACAGAACTAAAGAAAAAAAATCTTAAAATTTGTATGGATCCTGGAGAGACCCAGAATAACAAAAGAAATCATGGGTAATAAGAGCAAAGAAGATGGCATGACAATTTTGGATTTCAAGTTATATTGCAAAACTACAGTGATAAAAACAGCATGATCTTGGCACAAAAACAGACTTGTGAATCAGTAGAATGGAAGAGAAAGCACAGAAGCCCTGTGAACAGCCAGCTGCAGAGTCTTTGGCAAAAAGGCCGAAAACATAAGCTATAGGAAGCAACCCCTTTTTAACAAATGGTGCTATGACAACTGATTATCCATGGAACTGATTGAATCTAGCCCATATGAGAGAGAAAACTAATCTTCTGGAAGATCAAAAGGTAATTCCCTTAAAGAAACAAACAGAAGCAAAGACTTTCTGAAAAGAACATCAGTCACAAGAAATAGAACCAAGATTTAGCAAATGAAATCATAGAAATAAAAAGCACATCAAAGGAATCAGTGACTAGAGAGACATCTACAGAATGGGAATAGGTTTGCCAGCTACTCCTCAGACAAACTCAGTATCTAGAAAATATAAAGAACTCAAAAAATAAGACACCTCAAATAAAAGATTCAATAAAAAATAATGAGCAAATGAAAGGAATAGACCCTTCACAGAAGAAATAGAAATGCTCCAAAAATATATGAAAAAAATGTTCAACATCTTTGGCCATTAGAAAAACGCAAACTAAACAACACTGAAATTTCACTTTCCTCCATAAAGAATAGCCATCATCAAGAAATCAAATGACATGCTGGTGAGGCTGTGGTGAAATGGGAACCCTTTTTATATTGTTGGCAGGAATGTAGACTAATATATCCATTATGGAAATCACTGCAGACATTCATCAGAATACTAAAAGCAGAAATTTCATTTGACCCTCCGATTTCCCTCTTTCCAAAAAAGTTAAAAACACATTACAGAAGTTTATGCATATTGATATTTACAGCAACCCAATTTATAATAACCAAATATTGGAAGTCATCTATATGATTATCGGTATGAGTGTATACAGAGAACATGGTATTTATGCACATTGGAATACTATTCTGCTATAAAGAATAATGAATATGAACCTTTGGTAAGAAAATGAATATGCATTGAAAATATTTTAAGTGAAATAATAGATATGCAAGCTTAAATACTGAATTATTTCTCTGACATGCAAAACCTACAGTATAAATAAGGTTAAGAGCAAAATAAAAGATAGATAAAAGAATCTGCTGTGACTGAGACCAGGAGATAAAAGAGAAAAGGAACCAGATGAGAGAAGAAATTTAAAACAAAAGAATTAAGATGTATCATGTATATGAACCAAACACCCATGATGAAAGTAGTCACTAGCCATCACAAACATGTACTCATAAATAAATTAAAATAAAAAGCAGGGATAAGGCAGTAGAGAAACACACAAGAATAAATACTCGTGAAGATACAGCAAATCAGGATGACTCTTCCACAACCCAAGGACTGCCAACGAGTGCCAGAAAAGCATCAGAAACTGAATATTTGGGACTAGATGCTTTCTTACATTCCTTATGAGGCACCGTCTCTCTTAACATCTTGGTCCTGGATTTATAGTCTCCAGATAGAAGCCACATATTTCTGCTGTTTAAACTACTCAATCTGCAGCATTTTGCTATAGAAGCCTAGAAAAATAATATAGTATCTTTGCAGTTAAGTTTTGTGTATTGAAATTACAAGTTATCCTGATTTTAATGTTTTACTATGATTTTTAAAATATATTTTAATAAATGTTTACAGTATGGTGGGTTTATGTCACTGGTTACTGAATCCCTCTGTAAAATATTAAAAGATAACTGTTTTCTTTGGACTTCATAATCTAATATGCAGTGCAAGTTTCCAAAAATTCTTAGATTTAGGCAAGTTTTAAAACAGTTTTATCTCTTTAAGAGTAGTTTCTACATATTTTTATTAGATTAATGAGGTGGTCTGTGCAAAACACGAAGCTATCTGAGAGAAAGCCCCTAATAAATACAATTTGAAAAGTTGCAACTTAGCTTGACATGAAGAATATGTTTTGAAACTAAGCAGTATGAGTTTAAACTCATCAGCTGTTTAAACTTGAGCAAGTTACAAAATCTCTCCATGTTCATGTATGCATTCTGTACTTAGTGGAGAAAATGGGGGATTGAGGAAAATATTATTTCATGAACAAAGTTGCTAGTTTAGGAATCCAGTGTAGTATTCCAAGTAAATAATTTAAGCATATGGTTGAAGAGTTTTGCCAAGGTTTTATTTCTACACATTCTGTATATCTGAGGCTGTGGATTAGATTAAAATAACGATTTCATGAAGCCAGTGTTTAGAAATATACATGAATATGATTAATGAGCTTGACCTTAAGAGGTATGACTGAGATTTCTGACTCTGGTTATTCTTCTTTATAGATGATTAAAACTAAACAGCAGGACTTGGCTTTTGGGAAACCTTTTCCCAACATTAGCTTGGTCAGCAGCACTGCTGTATAATATGCTATTGCACAATAAGTAACAGCAAATTTCAGATATGAGAATTCCATTCACTGAGATGCAATGCGTGGTGTGCAGATATGTAAGAAATCTGCCAAGTTGTGCAAGCATTTTCTAAGAACTAATAAACCAAGCCAAATGGACTGTGGCTGGGCTGGGGCCCTGGGGAAGCAGAGGAGCTGTCCAGAGGGAAATATGTACCAGCCAGCACTAATTTCTTTGTGAACAACTGTTCTGCATTAAAGAGAGTCAGTGGAAAATGCTTTGATAAAGCCTTTAGACTTTGATTTGGTTTGAAAATAACTCTATAATTTCTCCTTAAAAACACATTTACATAAAAGCAGAGCAATGTTTGCTATTGTAGATATCTTTTTAACAATATGAACTCTTTCTTTAAAATATCTACAATAGTAAGTAACTGTCATGACATATATTTGCTACTGCACTTGTGTCCTTTAAAATTTTAATTTATGGAGAGTAAAAATTGAAAAATTTTTCTATAGTTTTTTTCAGCAAACATTAGTAAAGCTGAGGTGTAAGTACTACTCAAAGAAAGCATGAAATTTTTATGCTCTATGAATTCAGGAGTAGAGTACTAAAAATAGTAAGAGTTGCTTGAAGTTCTAAAATCATTGAAATATTTCATCAAAGAAAACACACTAGCACTAGAATTAAGTATGAAAGGCTAGCAAATACTATGGGAAAGTTAGCATATCAAAGGTAATTAGGGACAGTTACTTATCAGAGATAATGTTTTTCTGTTTCTATTTTCTGTGCCAAATGGGATAAGTTCAAATTACTTAACACTATCTTTTAGCAAGATATAGATTCAGGAATAGAGAAGTGGACTCAAGCATTTAGTGAAAGACTAACTTCTAAATGGTGGGTGAAGGAAGACTGTTTACCAATAGTAAAAGTCCACAAGACAGTTAGTACATAATTACAAAGAAGGAAATGTAATGTACAGGGTTCAAATCTCTGTCCAATAGTAAGTGGAAAAACAACAGAAATGGATTTGCTAATTTCAGGAGATTGGTAACCAGGCATTGATCCCATGAGTTTCAGATATTCTGAATGTATAACGAGAAGCCAGGAACTAAAAGTCAGACAGCAGTAAGTATGATAGTTTCACAGTCAACACACTTTGCATCCTGACTCATCTGTTTGCTTCTTAAATTTTTATCAAAGGGAAAATATTTCCACCCCAAAGGGATATTTTGCTGAGACATACAGTGTATGATTTTGGGAAACCAGTTACACATCTAGAGCTCCATTACTTGAGATGGAAAAAAAGGGGTCAGGTTAAGAGATTCTAGCTGCTCCTCTGGTCTGGCATTCAAGGCCTCTGCTTCATTGTTCTGGTGATCTGTCTCCCAGTTCAATGTTGTGAAGATGATTGTGGTGCTTCCTGCGAGTCAAGTTGAGCCCGCATTCTGAATCCCACCAGACTTTGCCATTATGTTCCACAAACGGGAGCAGAAACATCAGTGGAGGTCAATGTAGTCACTGTAACCCGGCCTTTAAGAGTGTAGAGTAATGCAAAATCAATGTCAGAGATACTTGAAGGAGCAAGAGAATGTTCTTCTAAGTGGCTGTTGGTTGTGTGTATCATTTTGCAGTTTTGGATTTTAAGAGAGTTTTAAAGATCTCTATAACAAAAATATAAAAGCAAATGTTGGCATATGGTAAAATTTGTTTTCTTCGTGTCATCCTTTTTTCTGGTTTTAATCTTCATATAAAGTTAAATAACAGAATAAAAATATTTTATTGATATTAAACCAAGGCAATTTGTATATAATGATTTATCATTTTGCCTATCTTTCTTATATATTTATGTAATTTTTATTAGCACATATTGGTGGTACATAATGTTTATCTTCTTTTTGTAGAGCTGGTGTATGTACATAACACAGTCTAATTCTATTTTTATCCATTTTCCTTCTCCTCCCCCTTTCTTCCTTTTATCTCTTGAACTCCTCATTTAGATCAGTTGTCATCAAACTTCAATAAAATAAATATTTTATAACTTTGATATATATATGATATTTGGCATATATCTATTGAGATGAAAACACAAAGATATATTCTATTAATTTATAACCTTTCTGTACCTTTATTTATAGGGAATAAATATTTGTAGTTCTATCATCGCACGGATTAATATTTTCTAGTCTAGAATTTTTATACATGGAATCATACTGTTCATAATAGTATGAGTCCTCAAAAGACATGATACTAACCTCAAGGGAGGAAAGAGATTAATGTTCATGAGTAAAAAGAAATCTTAGATATTCTAATAACGTGTGGGGCTCTAAAACTGCATCCAACTTGACAAAACGTTATTACTTAAGATAATTTCTCTCATTACAGATAATTTAAATTGAATTTATCTCATTAGGAAGAAATTGCTTTTGCTATTCTAGGTCTCTTCTGGTTTCAGATGAATTTTTGGATTATTTTCTCTAGTTCTGTGAAATATGCTCTTGGGCTTTCAATCAGAATTGCATTGACTCTATACAGTAGCTTTAGGAGTATGGCCATTTTGACCATATTGGCCATTCCCACCCAGGAACAAGGGATGTCTTTCATTTTCTGATATCCTCTTTGATCTACCTTTTCACAATGTAGTTTTCAGAGTAATTTCACCTCCTTTGTTAGACTGATCCCTAGATATTTCATTTTGGGTGTTATTGTGAAAGGATTTGATCCCCCAATTTCTCTCTCAGTGGATCTGTTGTTCATGTACATAGAAGTTATTGATTTTTTAGTGTTAACCTTGTATCCATGCTATTAAATTTGATGATCAAGTCTGGCAGTCTTTTGGTTGAGTTTTTAGGATCTTCTATGTAGAGTATCATGCCATCTGCAAATTATGATAGTTTAACTTCTTTTCCTATCTTTATCCCTTTTCTTTCTTTCTCTTGTCTAATTGTTGTGGCTAATGACTATATGGAACTATATTGGAACTATATTGAACAGGAGTGGTGATAGTGGATATCTTTGTCATGTTCCCAATCTTAGCATGAAAATTTTCAGTTTTTAAACATTTAGTATCATGTTGGTTGTTGGTTTCTCATAAGTAGCTTTTATTTAAGTTGAGATAAAAACCATCCATTCCAGTTTCCTGTAGGGCTTTGATCATGAAAGGGTGTTGGGCTTGGCCCAACAATTTATCTGGATCTATTGAGACGACCTTATGGTTTTTGCCCTTGAGTCTGTTAATATAGTGTATTACATTTATTGATTTATGTATGTTGAACCATTCTTGCATTTCTGGGATGAATATCTCTGTCAGGGTATATTATCTTGATGATCCTCTGTATTCTGTTTGCCAGTATCTTGCAGAGGATTTTTGCATCTATGTTCATCAGGGAGATTGGCCTATAGTTCTGTTTTATGATTGGGTCTTTTTCTGCTTTAGGAATCAATGTAAAATTTGCTTCCAGGAATGGTTTTAGGAGTATTGTTTCCCTTTAAATTTCATTAAAGAGTTTGAGAAGTAGTGGCATTAACTCTTCTCTAAAAGTCTTATAGAATACAGCAGTAAAGCCATCAGGATCACAACATTTTTTGGTCAGTAAGTTTTTCCTACATGTTCAATTTCATAGATTGATATTCAGGTATTTAACATTTTTATATCTTTGTTTAACTTTGGAAGTTCATATGTGTCTAGGAAATTATTTCTTATGGGTTTTCATCTTATTGGAGTAAAAATTCTCAAAGTAAGTGTTTATTATCCTCTGGACTTGTGCTGGATCTGTGGTGATTTTCTCCTTTTCATTGCTAATAGCATGGATTTGATTCTTTTCTTTCCTTTGTTTGATAAGGTTGGCTAAGGATTTGCCAGTTTTGTTTATCCTCTTGTCTATCCTTTATTAAAGAATCAACTCTTTGATTCATTGATTTTTTTTTTGGCATCATTTTCTTAGTCTCCATTGCATTAATTTCTGCCCTAATCCTTATAATTTCCTCCTTTGTATGAGCTTTGGGTTGACTTTGCTCCTCTTTTTTCTAGTAGTTTGAGGTTCAACATTTGGTTATTTATTTGAGCTCGCTATGTTTTCACTCACTCTGAGCATTCAGTGATGTGAATTTCCCTTACCAAACTGCTTTCATTGCATCCCATAAATTCCTGTATGTTATACTGGCATTATTATTTAATTGTAGAAACTGTATAATTTCTTCTGTGATCCCAGTGGTTGTTCATCAGAGTGATGTTCAGTGTCATGTATTTGTGAGGATCTTAGAAATTCTTTTGCTATTCAGCTTCAATTTCAAGGATACAGTGTATAGGGGATAACTTCAATTCCTTTGCATTTACTTAAATATGCTGTATGAATTAGCACGTTTTCTGTTTTGGAGAACAGCCCATGAGCAGCTAACTTTGTGTGGTGAAATATTCTGTAAACATCTACTAAGTCCATCTGTTTAAAAGCTTGGTTCAGTTCAAATATTTCATTATGGATTTTTCATTCAGTTGATCTGTCTTCTTGTGACAGTAGGGTGTTGAAGTTCCCTACTATTACTGCATCAGTATTTACCTGGATTTTCATGTCCATTAATTTTTGTTCTATATAGTTGTGTGGACTACATTTTGGTGCATAAATATCTATGAATGTCATCTCTTCCTTTAATCATTAATAGCTCAAACTGGTTGATAGTGTTGCTGAAGCTTTCTATCACCTTTCTGCTTTATTTTTAGCTTACTTATTTTGTGAGTTATCAAGTGAATATTCTCCCCATCAAATGTTGATCTGTTTATTTCTTTCTTCAGATTTATTAGTTTAATTATATGTATTTTTGAGTTCTCTTGTCAGGTGCCCTGAAATCTTTCCAACCAAAAATATAGGTTATCCTGGAAGGAAATCTTTGTCATTTTACACATACAAATTGTTGATTGCTCTAACTTCAAAATATATCCAGAATTCAATTATTTCTCCCCATTTGTACTGTTATCACTGTGGCCTAAATTACCAATGTCTCTCACTTTTACCACTGCAGAGAGAGCCCCTGCGGGGCCCTTCATTTCTGTCCTGGTCAGTTAACCATCTGTTTGCTACATAGAATCAGGCCCTGTTTGAAATACCCCATTAGTTTTCCATCTTCATTATATAAAACAAATTCCTCACCATGATCCAGAAAGCCCTACAAGAATGGTCTCCAGCCAGATACCAGGAGTACTCCTGCATCAAAGCTTTGCATTTGATTTCCTTTCCATCCTGAAAACTCTTTTTAAAAACTAGCTGCACACTTCTCTATCATCTCCTTCAGACCTTGTTCAAATGTCACACTATTTAAAACTACATCATCTATAACATTTTCTGCTTTCTTCCCTGACATATTTTTTCTCCACATTTAATTCACCATGGTCTGGAATTGTATCCATGTTCTGTATATATGAATTTATTCCTGTTCCTTCTCTCCAATGAGTCTAGAGATTTTGTAGTATTAGCCATTAAATATTAGGAACTACTACACCGGCATTTAGTAAATATTCAGTAAATGATGAAATATATTTTTTTACTTATAGTACTATGGTTCTCAATCTTGGCTCTGTGCAGCATCTTATGGGTTCCATTTTTAAAATATTGATTTGCAGGCTAGGAATTTAGCTCAGTGGTTCTGGCACCTGCATTTCAAGTGCAAGTTCCCAGGTCTGATCACTGGTAACCACATACAATGTCAGGTGTGGAGACTCATGCCCACCAGCAGTCAGTACCACATAGCACAGTGCCAGGCATGGTAGCTCACACCTGTAATCCCAACACTTGGGAGGCAGAGACAGGAAGATTGCTGTGAGTTCAAGGCTGAGCTCAGGACCAGCCTGAACTACAAAGTGAGACCTTGTCTCAAAAAAAAAATTGATTTGCAAATAAATTTGACTCTCTAAGGTAGTAGACACTATGGATAATTGCTAAAATCCCCTGTATTCTTCTTACGTGCCTCAGGCGGTGAAGTATCCACCTACCATGACACCAAATTCCTGGTACCATTTCAGTAAATAACGTGCTCACCTGAGTCTGCACACTGGGTCTACCAGTGAGCCTGCTGAGAAAGAATCCAAGCCTCAAATCCTCTGTAAAACAAAAAGAAAATAGTTCTCTTCTACATCACAGATTTTCATGAGATAAATTTTAAAACACTTTGTAAACTGTAAGGCCACTCAAAAAGGTGAGTTTCACATTCACTGTTCTATTATTTTTCTGAGTGAATTTGATCAAAATTCTATTCTGAGTCCCCTCACTTACAGGGCTATATGACTGGCTGTATTATTAGCTTCTCTTGGCCTGTTTCTTCACTTGAAAATAATTAAGAAGATTGCACTTGAAGATCTATAAAGTTTCTTCCACAGGATAGTACATAATTCCACACTAAATCAGCTGAATATTGCAACATTATATTTTTACTTCCCGTAGTTTGCAGATAAACTTCACTTAGAATTCTGTGACTCATACCGCCAGCACCCTGCTGGCTCAGAGCGAATGAGGAAACCGAGAATGGGAAGGCTGGTAGAAGCAAAGCATAATTACTCTTTCTCCCACAGAAAATCTGAATAGATTTTATTTCATTTTAATTTTAACTTTATTATGAACAGTTTATTTATTTATTTATTCATTGATTTATTTATTTTGCAGTACCAGGGATGGAACTCAGGTTCTTGTGCTTATAAGGTAGGCATGGTACCACTTGAGCTAATTTTATCTTAAAATAGTCTTAAAATCAATCACTTGTTTATGATATAGTCACATGCTGGACTATCTCAGAAACACATTATTCATCCTTTCTCCTTATGTGTATACCATCTTGGTAAAAAAAAAAAAGAGAGAGAAAGAGAGAGAAAGAAAAAAATTGTGGTTAAAGGGGAGAACAAAGAGCTCAGCTACAAACTTATGGGTGGGTCCTCTGAAAATACTATGGACTGGAAAGCATTCTCCAGGAACTTTGCAATATAATGTTGAAGTGATATGCTTCTCTTCTGAGGATATGCACAAGTGTAATATTCTTGTGCTTAAATTAAAACGTATATTGATTTTTCCAGGTCATATCCTCTATTTGTCAGCATGAAGGTAGTTCAATTAGAAGCTACCTAACATTGGTCTTTATTAATTTTCAAGTCCACAAATCCCAGGTGGAATTCAATTTTACTTCATAAATGTCAAATTTATTGAGTGCTGGCTATGAATAAACTGCATCTTTGGCTATGATCTCTTTCTCTGAGTGAGAATAAAAGATAATGCATCAGTGAATAGGTTTTCTACCTGGGATTGGACACAGTCTTTCCCATAAAGTGCTGTGTTTCATGATTCTCAAAGGTAACTCTTCATTTCTATTCAGGTTTTTACTTTGCAGCACACTAACTGATTTATTCTCTCATTTAATCTTGGAGCAGATTTTAATGATATGTTTTCATAGATATGGATTTTAATCTCTTGTTAAACTCAGCATTCCAGTTGGCTACATAGTTTCATAACTACATAAATTTGCTAGCTTTATAGTTTTTAGTTTTATAATTAGCTTATCAGTTGATATCCATACCTATGAAAATGTATCATTAAATAATAAATAATATATATATTATATATACTATATATACATATGTATGTATTGTGTGTGTCCATACACAAGTATATGCTTCAATTTATCTATTTCTTTCTATTCTGATTTTAACTTTTATATATTAATAGATGTCAGTATTTATGATGCTTCAATTAATCTTCAGACAAGATAAACAATTTTAATAAACACTCAAATCTCTCTCATAGTTAATGAATTTTTAGCTGGTAGTAAAAATAAATGTTGTAGTTTTTGTAATGAAGGCTGTATTCAATTTTTTTCCCCTATTGCTTGTCGACTTCCTTGCTTTTTATTATTGAGGTAAAGAGTCCTTTACAACATGCTAGATGCCAGCCTTATGTCAAATATATTTATACTTTATATTTTTGCACAGTCTGCAGCCTATCTTATTTTCTAAATAGTGACTTTGTTAAATGGAAGTCTATAATTCTTTTTTTTTTTTTTTTTTTAAGGTTTTTTGAGACAGGGTCTCGCTTTGTGGTTCAGGCTGGCCCTGAGCTCAGCCTCAAACTCACGTCACAGCAATCCTCCTGCCTCTGCCTCCCAAGTGCTGGGATTACAGGCGTGAGCCACCACACCCGGCACTGGTATGTGGTACTGGTTGCCGCTGGGGTGAGTCTCCACACCCA
>PVIR01010502.1:0-19987 GCA_004026965.1 Petromus typicus | reverse complement strand
AAGACAGGCGCCGGAACCACTGAGCTATCTCCCCGGCCCGGAAGTCTATAATTCTTATAAAATTAAACTAGTAGATTTTTGTGGCATAACTGATGTTTGGCTCAAAGGTGTAAGGTGACTCTTCTATACATTTTTTAAATTTATAGACTTTGTTCTTATATTTTATTCTGTCATATATCTTGGTAGGAAGAACCAATATTGGATTATTTTTTATGTTTGTATAAAATATAGGTCAAAGCTAATTTTATTAAATTTATATTTATTGTTCCAGTATTATTTATTAAAAACACTACAATCTATTGAATTATAGTGAGTTTATAAGTGATTGCATATGTGCATAAGTCTGATCTTTAACTATCATATTTGTTTATTTACTTATTTATTTATTTTTTATCCTTTAGCTAATATGTGCATTATGAACTCCAGGGGAACACTAGAAATAAGATAGTATAATTTCTTTTTCATTTTGAGATTTTTAAAAATTATCTCAGCTTTTTCAAATTTTATCACAAATTTTATAATCAGGTAAACTATTTATTTCAACCTTGATTGTGTGGCACTGAACCTTTACTTCAGTATGCAGAGAGCTGACTGAGTTTGCAAATCCATGAATATGTCATCAGCAGAATTCTATTGATTTTTCTTCTTTCTATGTAATATTTTGTTTTTTTCCATTGCACATATGCTGAAGATTTTAAAATTAACTTTATTTCTCATACTTTATCTTGTTTTGATTATGTGTTTTAATGCTGGAGATTCAGCCAGGCCTCACGCATGTTAAATACACATTCTCCCATTCAGCTACTCCCCAGCATACAGTTGTTTATTGTAAGCTTTATAGATTTTGATAGTCCTGTGTTATTTTACATTGCATCAGTACTAAATATAAAAATCTAATGTATTTTATACCAATCTTGTATCCTTGGATTTTTTATATTAACCTTGTTGAATTGACTAGTTTTAAAATAGTGCATTTACAATGTAACAAAAATAATGTTAGAGATAGTGTATGAAAATGTAAGAAAAAAATGAAAAATAAAATAACATAAAATAGAACCCATCTGTGATATTGATCATTTCTGATACTCTTCATTCATTCCCTTGACTTCAACTTCCATCTGATGTCATCTGTTTCATCCTGAAGTGTTCCCTTTGGCAATTGGCGTATTGTAGCCAATTCTTATGGCTTTGTTGTTTTCTCTTTATTTTTGAGATAGTCTTTCACCTGATATGGAATTCTAACTTGAAGGTTTTTGTTAGTGCTTGTTCCCTAGTCCTCTAGCCTCTTATTTCTGACGACCAATCAGCAAATTTTTTCTCATGTGTGTAATGTCCTTTTTTTTCCTTGGGCTGCTTCTTAAAATTCCTCTTTACCAGTGCTTTTCAGCGGTGTGATGCTAAGATAACAGAATATGGCTTGCTGTCTATGTTGCCTAAATGTTTTCTTAGCTTTCTGGTTTTGTGGGTTGCTTTCTACAATCAGGTTTGGGTAATTGTATCAATATTTTTGTTTCAGCTACTTATTTTCTACTTCATACTCAATCAGTCTCAGTAGAACTACAAGTTCACTGCACAGTGTGCTGAAGCCCCAAACACCCATCTAATTTTTTTCAGTGCTCTTTTTATTCTTTTTTTACTTGGATTATTTCTATTGATGTGTCTTAAAACTTATTTATACACTCACTGGTATATTACAATCTATTACAAATTTAATCCAATGGATTTTAAAATTTCATATATTATATTTTTCAATAATAAGATTCTCATTTGGTTTCTTTTATAGTTCTGCAATCTTCCTCACATTTTCAATTTCTTCAGTATTTATACAATTTTCCATTAGATTCTTTGAAACATTTATCATAATTATTTTAAAGTACTTGATTATTTCTTTCTTTTTTTTTTTTTTTAGGTTTTTGTTTTGTTTTGTTTTGTTTTCTTTTGTTTTGAGACAGGGTCTCCCTTTGTAGTTCAGGCTGGCCCTGAGCTCAGCCTCAAACTCACATCACAGCAATCCTCCTGCCTCTGCCTCCCGAGTGCTGGGATTACAGGCGTGAGCCACCATGCCCAGCACTGTGGTATGTGGTACTGATTGCTGCTGGGGTGAGTCTCCACGCCCAGTATTGTTATGTGGTTACCAGGGATCAAACCCAGGCTCTTGCACTTGCAAAACAGGTGCTGGAACCACTGAGCTATATGCCCGGCCCTTGACTATTAATTTCAACAAAGACAATTTTTTCTGTTAATTAGATTTTCCTTAATGTTCAGTTACATATTTGTTGTTTCTGTTTACAATATTCTAAGATGTTAGACTGAATGCTTTAGAAGGTGATACTTGTGCAGACTGAGTTCTATTATAGATTTCTGGACAGTGTTGAGATTTCTCTAAGCATTACTGTGACGCATTACAATAGCATAATGCATTTACGTTCCTGCCAGGTTACCTGGAACTTGTGAAAGTTTCTAACGTAATGTTTTATTAAAGAAAATTATTTTTGTTTTGCACTTAATCTTATACTCTTAATGCTTAGTGCTATGATGAATCCTTTAGTTCCAAACATGGCCTTTTTGCTTTAATCCATGCTCTCTTGAAATTTCTGGGGAAATGCTCAGATATTTAACATGTCTTCCAAAAATCAAGGGAGTAGTCAGCAGTCTGATCTGTTCCAAGTCTCCAGTGAGGTGGCTGTTGGCCAGGTTTCTGGTCTCCTTTGAAACATCAAACTGATGAGTGGGAGACTTAGGTGAGTACAAACTAATTCCAAACTCATCAATAAGTTTATTGATAGATCTTAGACAATTGCTGTCTGGGCCTCAAGGCTTGCTTCATGACATGGCATGGGATTCCTACAAGGTCAGAAATTAAAACAAAGAGTAAGAAATTTTCAAGGAGTCACAGTCTTTATCATTTGACTTTAGAAGGGACATCCCCTCACATCTGACATGTTTGTAACAAAATCATTAGGCCCAAGTCCTACTTAAAGGCAAGATTATATCAGGGAGAAAACAGAAGTGGTGGGAATCTTTGGGGCCATTTTAAAAGTAACATACCACACCAGTGAACTTCCATAATTTAAAAAATTTAGCGATGTATTGTCATTGAGGAGCTGCTTAGTCTATATTGTGTGGCTATAGAAGAATGCCTAAAACTGAGTGGTTTTCAGTGGGCACAATTGATTGTCACACAATTGTGAAGACTGTAAAGTTCAAGACCAAGACCTGGCACAGTACAGCCTGGTCTTTCTGCTTCCAAAGTGTCACCTTAGATGCTGCCATCTCTGGAGGAGGAAAACTTCTAGCCTCCCATGACAGAAGAGCAAGTCAGAGACAGTCCACCCTCGTTGTCCACTTTATTGTAGTATTAATCTACAAGTAATGTTGGGGTTCCTACAAGGCCAATCATGGCTTTGGTGATAAAATTTCAACAGATGAAGTTTAAAGGACCCTGTCAAATAATGCTGATACTCATTTTTACTTTGTTGGTCTTAGTCATCCTCATGTTCATAGTAATCCTATTAGGTTGGCCATGTTAATTACAGAAAACAGACCACCTGAAAACACAACTCTGAGCTCACTCTTGTATGGTCACAGGGTTATGCATTCAAAAAGCAGCACTTACTTTTTTTCTCAGGTATGAGTTTAATTAATGTGTTTTCTGGAAACATTCTCAAATGCTGAAAAATCATATTTGGTAGTTATTTCAGATGCCAATTAGATTTTCATTGGTTCTTTATTACAGTACTCCATATACTGTGTTACCATTTCTATTGTACTTGTCTGTATAATAGTCATAAATTGTTTCAGAGCCAATGGCTTGCTCATGGCTTGATGTTCACTTTTTTTCTAGTAGTCTATTGGGAAGCAGCCTCATTATGGCCAAAAGTGTTGATTTCTAAATACTCTCCACAGAAATCTATTTTGTATTTTTTAAGGTAAAGATAAAAATAACAGTGGTGATAGGTGATAAAAGAAGAAAGAACTAGGAAAGGGATTTTTTAAAGGTTGAAAAAGAATGACTCCCCTTATAACACTATTACTAGACCTCTTCACTGAGTGGCCTTGGAATTATTTAATCTTAACATGAAATGAAATGACAATAAGAATTTTAAGAACAGCTTGCACATTTGCAAGGTAGTGAATCAAAGCACAGTTTCCTCTTCTTAGTTACTGAGCAGTCTTTCTGGACTTATTTGAGAAGCCATAGTAGGTATTGTTCGACACCTCAACAGAAGGTCACTTTTGATAGTAGGTAGACTTACAGTTCTTCTATCTTTTTTCTTCTTCTTCTCTAAATTTAGAGATAGTGATTCTTTTGTGTACCTCAGCCTTTCACTCATTAGATTCTTGCAGCTTGCCAGGGAGGGTTGTGGAAAGTCTTTTGAATGGCAACATTTCAGTACTCTCTCCAAGCATCGAGGAATATTGTCACTGGGGTTTTGGAGGATGGATTAGTTTCCTGGCAGTTGGTGTAGCCTCTACAGGGCTCATTAGGCTTTCTATAGAGAAGATCTAAAATGACTGTTGAATACTGTCATAAAAAAGAGACGTGGTTTGGGACTAATTCCTGATGGAGCTACAAAGACTACAGCTCCTTTTTGATCTTTGAATTCTAAATAGGTCTTGTATAGTTGTCATACTATTGACTGCTCATTCCACAACCATGATTTTCCTTCTTTCTAAATCTTTTATGCTCTGAAAGTTATGCTGATACTTAGTTTCATATGAGTAGATTTGACTCCTGTATTTAATAATATCAACAGTTCCTTCTAACTATCTGTGAGGTGTGTGTGTGTGTGTGTCTGTGCATGTGCATGTGTGCGTGCGTGCGTGCGTGCGTGCGTGCGTGTGTGTGTGTGTGTGTGGGTGTTGCATTAAAGGGCTCTTCTTCCCAGACCTGGTTCCTCAGGGTCACACAGCGATGCATCAAATTCAGTTATCTTTTCTCTACTTTCTTTGTGTAACTATTCATAATATCCTTCCCTTGGTCACTGACGGTTACTTGATGGTGCAGGATAAAGGAAACAACTTCTCACTTTTAGTAGAAAGATGATTTACAGATTTGCCAAAGCATGAAAACTCAGATGAAGCTTATGATCTGTCTGATGGCAGGAATACATTGTTCCTTAAAAATCAGATATCTGCACTTGGATCAGAAAGCAGGAGAAATGACAAGGTAATTTTTCCGTGTGAAGCCCATATTTTTCCCATTAAATAAAATTTCATACTGCTTTAGAAAGATAAATTCAAGGGAAAAAAAGAGCTTTAACTTCATCCATGAAGTAAATCATATGTTAACAATTGATCTTTTCTCTGTTGCAAGTTGACAGGTATGCACTGAATACACAAAGGATGTGAGTTCAAGGTTTATTATCACAAAACACTTTAAAGCATAAAATTTAAAATAAAAAACATAAGCTAGGGAAGAATTTTAAAAATTAATTTGAAACATTATGCAATATTATTTTCACTAATAGCAGATGTGAGTATAACCATTTCTTTTTCATTAATAATTATTTCCACTTAAGGCTTTTTCAAGCTCATAGTGTATTGTAATGCCTATTAACTACAGTTTATTATTTATTTATAAATATAAAGCTTAGACTCTTCTGGACATAATATCTTTACCATTACATTAGTACAGAATATCTGTTTTTGAGTAAGTGAAAAAAGGCAATATGAAGTGAAAGTCTGTATTGGAAATACAGACTGATACAAAAAAAGCCAGAAACACCAAATCTACTTGTGCAAAGAAATCCCAATCTTTGCATTCACATTTCCAGAATAATACTTTTATGTCACAAAGAATAAACAATAACCAACTGTCTTAGCTGCACCCCTTCAAAAAGAAAAATACAATACTGTATTGCATCTAAATATATTATTATAAAAGGAAAAACAGTAACTTATAACCTTAACTCCAATTAACTATTTTGATTTTGTTTGTTAGCTTCTAATATTGTCTATGTGACGCTATCTTTTTACACCAAATTCATCTCACATAACATTGTTTGTTAAGCATACCTTCCAATTTAGACCAATACATTTCCATAGGTAACAGATTCATAATCTCTTGCTCGCTCTCTTTTTTCTGGTACCAGGGATCAAACCCAGGACCTTATGCTTTTGCAGCAGGCACAGTGCCCCTGAGCTAAATCCCCAGCCCTGTGTTTTCTTTTCTTATACTTAAAGGAAAGCACACACTTAGGCCAAAGAGCTTAAAAAAAAATCACTGCTAGAGTGGCTGACATGACGAAGATTTAGGCTGACAGAACTGTACATGCTCAGTTGGTAGCTTAGAATTGAAACTTTTCTTCAATGAGGACTTATAACTAAAAATAACAACTTCTGGTCCTTTTGGGTCCCTAAAAGTAAATATTGTGGTGTAAATTCACACCTTGTGAAGATGAGAAGAGAATGTATTATATAAAATGTCTATCATCATTAAAAAGTTTTGTGAAAATTCTTAATTACATATTTTGTATCATGATAAACAGAAGGAAGGTTATTATTTTCTCAACTGAGTACAATTTAATAACAACCAAAAAAGAGTAATGTTAACTTTGAACATATTTTCTTAAGTGAAAACATATTTCTCGTTATCAGACATTTATTTATGTAAAATGTATATTTTTGCAATTTATTCCATTAATATTTCAAAATTAAAATTATTTCTTAAACTGCACTACAAAATGTTATGTTGTCTTTATGAAGCTAAAATTGTAGCAACATAAAATCAACTAATTAGGTTAAAGCTACCTAGAAGACAAAAAATAAAACATAGTTCATATATTCATTCATTCCATGAACATTAACTGCACAATTGTCTTGTGTGTAATAAGTTATAGCAAAGCCCAACAGTATTTAGATATTTTTCAACAAGATGCTCAAATATTTCCAAAGTAAAGCACTTTGGAAATTGGAATATTTTAGGAATATTAGTGACCCTGCTCTTTCTGTTATCTATTCCATTTGTAGAGTGAAAAAAATAATAAAGAAATACAATGAATATTTATCTTTATTTTTCTTCTTTAAAACCTAGCTCCACTTCCTAATACCTGTCTGGCAAATTAAGATCTCAGAGAGTAAATTTTTAAATGGATTTTCCCCCTCAGTGAGGCTGGATAATCTTAATTTAACAACAATCTCAACTCTATGGCACTCCCCAGACCCCACAGAAATTTTCATTTCTTTGCCAAAACTGAGTTCTCAGCTTTAACTATGCAAGCTCAACATGGTTTCTTTCTGGGCAAATGGCAAACAGGATTCATCCATAGACATATATGCAAAGAAGCTGCAATATAGATGCCATATATATGCATTACAATTTTAACAAGTATCTCCCTAAATATATAGTGACATTGACGTTGTAAAAATGGCCAAGGAAGTTCTGGGTTTGTAGTTAAAGTGGGGTCAGTAACATTTTCCCTTTAGATGTTGGTATTTTATGCAATGACATCTAGTGATCTAAATAAATGTTTGTACTTTTTCCCTAGTTGCATTAAAAGACACCATTCTTAGGAATGATCCCAAATGTCCTTAAAGAAATGATAAATGCTCAAGATGACAGTCCATTTTAAAAATTATGCCAAATACCCTGACCTGACAATTATACTTGGTATACATGTATTAAAATATCATACTGTGCTCTGTATGTATTTAAAATTTCTTTTTTAAAAAACTTTTTAAAGAAAAGACACTGTGTTATTATCAATCTGTTTTGTAACAGATTTGTTTAATTTATGTCCAGACATATACACTTGTAATTCATTTTCAAGGGATGATTCTAATTATTTTTTATATTTGTATTGCCAGATTTGTAACAAATAGATAATCATACAAAAGTTTTGCTCCAAGATTTCTCAAAAAACTAGTGTCAGAAGTCCCATTTGACCCTATAATTTGCCTGCTAGGTATATACATGAAAGAAATAAAAGCATCATACCAGTATACATGCACCCATGTTAAAAGCAGCTCAGTTTGTAATAGCTAAATCTTTAAAACAGCCTAAATGTCCATCATTGGGAGACAGGATAAAGAAGATGTGGTTTTTTAATAAATGGAGTATTACTTAACCATAAAGAATGATAAATTCGAGTCATTTATACTCAAATGGATACACCTTGAGGGCATACTCACAAGTGAAATAAATAGGTCACAGATGTGTAAATACCATATCTTTTCTGTAGGATGATAAATTAAAGGTGTAATTGAATGTCAAAATGTATGATAGATGATGTGAAATAGAAAGTAAATGTGTAAAAGAGGAAGGGTGGGTAAAGGAAAGTAAAGAAGAAATAAAAAATGTGATAGTACAAAAGGGAAAGAAAGCATATGAATGTAGAGGGCAAGGGGATGTAGGGAGGGCAGGGGAATGGGAAAAAGTGAGAATAAAGACACGTTGTGTACAGCTACAAATTCTCAGTGTTGAATGTGATCATAATGTCTATACAAAATGCACCAATATAGTCAATTTTAAAAACAACAAAAATCCATTTTATGGGCCCCTGAGTTATTCAGCTCATTGCTGCCCAGTCCCCCTTCTCAAACCTCCCCGGAGGAGTGACATGTAGGCTTTGTCTCCATCGGCCCAGAGCCTCTGACCCTGGCTTTCCCACCTTGCACCCTTTCTCTTTCAACAGTTCTGTAGTTGTGCTTGCATCACTGCTTCCCAAATCCTTTTACCTATCTTTTTGGACTTTCCACTTCTGAGCCCAGCCTGAAACTCCACTTAAATGGATGCTGCTGCAAGGAGAATACTTGTCTCTTGTCAGAAAATTAATAACCCTATACCTCTCTTTTCCTTATTTTTAAAAAAGTTTTTGATGCTTAACATTGATTTTACTATTCTTAGTGTCATTGGTTTCCCCATAAATCATAGGATTATTTTCTGTGTTTGTGAGGAATGTCATCGGAAGTTTGACCAAGTTATCCATGTTGGCCTTGACCTCCCTGTGTAGCCAGGCTGGCCTTGATCTCAGGGTGGTTTTCTGGCTTGTGTTTCCTGAGTGCTGGGATTACAGCTGTGAATCACAATGCCCGATTTGGTTTCTCTATTTTTTAAATTCCCCATGTGGGTCAGTGTTAAAGAAAAAATTGTTTTCAGGTAAATTCACAGGGATTCTTTAAGGTAACATCTAGTTCTTGCCCGTTTTGCAGGTTCTTGGCAAAATAAATTTTAAAATGACTAGGAGCAATTAGCAGCAAGAGGACATTTATTCAGTTATTCAACACTTTCTTATTGTTTTGCAATTATTAATTCAAATTTTAGTTTTTATTAGCCCACATTGGTACTGCATAATGAGCACATACATTGTAGGAAGTTGGTACATGTACATACTATATTATAATTATTTTTTATCTCTTTTTTCTAATTTCTTGGTCTCTTTCACTTTTGCAAAAGAGCCATCTCCCTATTTTCTTTCTTTTATTTTACTCTTTATTTATATTTTGGATTTGTCATATAAGACAAAGCATGTAATATTGAGATTATGTATCTGATTTATTTCACTTAATATTCTGGTCTCAAGATGAATCCACTTTCCTACAAATGATTGAAGTTTATCCTTCTTTCTGGCAGAGGAGTATTCCACTGTGCACAAATACCACATTCTATTAATCTATTCATCTGGTGATGGACATAGAGGCCATTCCCAAGATTTCACTCTTCTGAGGTGTGTTATAGATAAGGGTATACGTGTACCAGTGCAATATGATGTCTTTGACTCTTGGGAACATACTGAGGAGGAGAATAGCTAGGTCAAGTGGGATTCCAGTGTTAGTTTTATGAGGAATCTCCAAGCCGATTTCCAGAGTACTTTGCATTTTCCAACAACACTATGGAAGGATTTCTTCTTTTCTTCAGCCTTTACAGCAGTTGCTATTTGATTTCTTGAGACAGCTCTTCCCTCTGGAGTAAGATGGAATGACAATATTGCTGTAACTTGCAATTTTCTCATGGCTGAGATGTTGAACATTTTTTCTCATGTTTATTGACCACTTGCACTTCTTCTGCACTGTGTCTTTTCATTTCAGTTGCCCATTTTTGGACTGAGTATTTTGTTGGGGTGGATCTAACTTTCTGAGTTCATTATATATCCTGTTTTTATTCCTCTAAAGAATAGCTGGCAAAAGACTTATCCTGTTCTGTAGGTTGTCTCTTCATTTTGATGGCTGTTTTCTTTCCTGTACAGAAGCCCTTTGATTTGATATGATCCTATTTGTTGATGCTTGATGCTATTTCTGATGCGACATTTAGATCTTTGATTGATGTTGCATGTAATTAAGTACACGGTGGGATACATGCATTTGGATGCAGTGTTCTGCATATAGATGGCCAATGTTCCCACCACCATTCATTAAATAGCAACCTTTTCCCTGGTGCATGTGTTTAGCCCCTTTGTCATAGATTAGATAGCTGAATGTACCTGGAGTTGTTTCCACGACCTCTATTCTGTTCTGATCCACATGACTACTTATGTACCCATGTCATGCTGTTTTACTACTGTATGTTTGCAAGATAAATTGGAAGTCCAGCTTTTTGCTTCTTTTCTTTTCTCTTGCCAGGGATTGCTTTTTCTATTCTGGCACTCTTTTGGTTCTGTATAAATCTTATGATTTTTCTTACAGTTTTTTCTTATTCTGTAAGGAATGTCATTGGTAGTCTGACTTGAATTACAATGAGTCTGTACATCAGTTTTAGAAAAATGTTTTGTTGTTGTTGTTGTGTTTTTTTTGGGTGATTTTGAGACAGTGTCTCACTTTGTTGTTCAGGCTGGTCCTGGACTCACTATGTAGACCAGGCTGGCCTTGAACTCAAGGCAATCCTCCTGCCTCTGTCTCCAAACTGCTGGCATTATAGGCCTGAGCTTGCACACCTGGCATGTTGACAGGGACTGAACTCTGGACCTTGTGTGGACCAGATGGATACCAGAAGCACTGAGCTAAATCCCTGGCCCTAGAAGAATGTTTTTCTTGACAATATTGGTTTTGCTTATCTAAAAACAGGAGATGCATATTCATTTCCTAATTTCTTCTCTTACATCTTTTTTCAGCATCATGTAGTGTTTTTTTTTTCATTTCTGTGGTCAATTATTAATTTTTTGATTTTTATTGATATTGTTGTAAATAGTTATCATTTTCCTAATTTTTTGGTCATAAGTGTAAGACTTACTTATTTAGGATCTCTATGACTAGGCGTGCTGGATTTATACTTGCACAAAAGACATATAGAACCTTAGTCTTCTTAATATTTGGATTCTAGTGGAATTATAGAAATACATCAGTGGATGAGCCAAGGATTTAGTTCAGTGGTTCTGGCGCTTGCCTTGCAAGTGCAAGGGTCTGGATTTGATCCCCATTAACCACATATAGAAATGTTGAGCATGGTGACACAAATCTACCAGCAAACAGTACCACTTACTACAGTGCTGGGGGTGATGGCTCATGCCTGTAATCCCAGCATTTTGGAGGCAGAGGCAGGAGGATTGCTGAGTTGCTGCTGATTGACTAGCCTGAACTACATAGTGAGATCTTGTCTCAAAGCTAAAACAAACAAACAAACAAAACACACCAGTGGAGAAAAGGCTATACTATAAATAATGACTAATGCAAGGGAGGTGAGAGTGATGTTATAGCAGACTCTGATTTAAGTTCTTAATTTATGATAGATGAACTACTAAATTCCAGATTAAGCTGTTTGATTTATCCAGGGAAATTTAAAAGTTAAACTCTTGACCTCTTTCCATAATTTAGTTCACTAAGTTCTGTATTTCATTAGAAAATTTCCACTCATCCCAAGTCACAGTGATGCACATTGTTGGCTCACAAGCATAGATAGCAGTTTAGAAAGGAAAAAAAAAAAAAACCCAAACAAACATTGTTTTGAGAAGGGAAAGCAGAATTTGGGTCAATCCAATAGCCACGATTCACATTTCAAGAAACTTTCAGAAAAAGAAGGACAAAACGAGCTACTCAACCATAACAGCTGATCCCAGGCAGAGAAAAGGCACAGATGGACAAGAGATTATTGCCATGTGTAGCCCAACACCACTGCCAGGCCAGGGCTACCCAGTGGTAGAGCCAAGCACAGAAGGACCCAGACGCCATACGCTCCGGGCAGCTAGGTAAAATGTCCCACTGCAAGGCCGGCTGGTTGCCTCTTCACTTTTTAAAGTTGGCATTTAAAGTACTGTGGCAGATGGAAGAAAAATATGGAGTAAAAGCTGACATTTCACTTTACTCTGTACATTTGTTAATTTTATTATCATTCGTAAGGAAGGACAATCAAATGGTGGCCCTTGTATCTAAGGTAAAAGTACATGTGATTTCAAGGGATATTTTAAAATTAATATCTTCCTTTGTCACCATAATCTAGCTCACAAGCATCCAGATGCACAAGAAACTTTTTTGACAGTGACTAAAAACAGGAGGGAGGAAGACAGAAGGAGAGAGTAGACGGAACAGAAGTGAAAATGTGGATAGGGGACAGGAAAAGAGAGGAAAGGAGGGAAGAAATTTCACTCCACTTTGTGCTTTCATGTTATTAGAATTCTTAGGTTTATCTCTAGTAAACCAACATTCTCTTTTTCAGTATGTTGTCTATTTCATTTTTTTATAATGCAGCTTGTAAGCAGATACTTCCCATCTATATTCCATTGCTTTTGACCCAAAAATATACTTATCTGTCAGAAACTGTGGACAACTTACCTGGATTTAAGATTTACTTGGATTTAGGATGTCTTCCAAGCGCTGTGGGATTGTAAACTCCAAGGATTACTGCACTAAGATTATTGGCCTTAACACTCACTGGGATTTACTGTAATCTTCAACTACAGAGATTACTGTGAGACCACCTTGTTTTATGCATGCTAGGATTATGGATGTGAAGGCTTCACACCAAGTAAAGGTGCAGTGAACTTGGGCTATGGCCCTTTTGCTCCCCCTTCTGCTGCTGCAGTATTTGGCTTCTACTGCTGCTGCTCAGAGTAGCAAGAGTCAAGCCTGGGCTCAGCCTTCTTCATAAAGTTCCAATTTTGTTGCTCATTAATCCTTTTGCTGTGGAATTCATAGGAGACTGGAGTTTTTCACTACATTTCTGGCTGTGTCCTTTACCCTGTGTTCCATATTTGTTCATACATCCATCTTAGATAAATGAGTATTAAACTTTTATAAAGCTTTAATTATATTTTTGATGACCAGAGTTGTAATGAAATTAATTGATACTGTATAATTCTAGAAGCGGTAAAGTTAATTTTCTTCTGTAAATGGCTGTTTTGTTGCTCAACTCCTATACTTCCTTCACACTGTCTCTTTCATTTCCTTTTATCCAAGACATTTGTGCAGTAGATGCTGCAAGTCTTGTCCATCTACACTCATATGCACACAGGAGGCACTGGAATGAGGGGGACAGTTTTTGTTACACTTTTTTCTCAGGGAATGCTTTTGGTAGACCCCAACCTGAGGCCATTATTGAGGAAAGAAAATTCAAAAAGAAATTCACCATCAAAAAGCACTTATGATGTGCTAAATTTTGTATATAAAAATACATTTCAATTATTTATCTTTAGAAATTCTTTTGAAGTATTTCACTACTTTAATATTATTCCCTATACCATAAGTATAATATTAAGTTCATTTATAAATCATTTTATTTTCTCCTGCAGTAAATGATAGTCCAAAGAACTTGAACACCTCTATGAAACTTAGCCAAAGCTCACTTCAGGCATGTGTTCTGGAAACAGTCAGGTCATATAGTTCCTTTAAAGAGTCTTTCCTAAAAAGAGGTATTCCTTATCAACATTATCTCTCTCTTTCTCTCCATGAGGAGAAGTGGAAAAATGGTAAGCCAATTGTAGAATGTTACATTCCACTTAGTTTGGGAGAGGGGAGCAAAAAGTCTTTTCACAACATCATTCAGTTTATTACTATATGAATAAGGACCTGATGGCTGATTTCTGAGACAAATTTCTAAATTGAAAGCATAATAAGTCTTTGAATCTACAAGGGCACACATGTTTATGCTGTATTTTTAAAAATTTTTTTGATATATACTGCCTGAAACTACAGTGAACATGAAATGCTGTAGGATGTATACAGATGGTGTGCAAACTGCCTGACAATTACCTACAAATCTCTCAAACTGTGCAGATACCAGCGATATTATCAGTTCTTTTTCTTCTTCAGCGTGTGCTTTTGTCACCAAACATAACGAAATGTTGAAGGAAACTAAATCTCCTTAATGTAATTGTTATTCTCCAAACCTCAATCCCATACCTGCCTTTTCATATGTCTTTTGTCTTTCTCCAATTATTATGAGAAGGCCCTGCTAAGTGCAGCATATCTATGAAGGATTTCAGTTCACTTAATGAGATATCATAATAAATCCACTTTTAATATTGCTATTGGTACATACAGAGCACTTTACTTGTATTTAAGCATTTATGTATTCACATCTTAAAGCATTCTGTCTGTTGCAAATAATTTCCTAACACTGAATAGCAATGCTGGCATTCTGTCCATAGATTTCACTGCTGCCACTAGTTTGATCCTCACTATACTTTTAGACCTAGGTCTAACATTGGGTTGTTCTATTTGTTTGCATGACCATCTGGTAAGGTTTAGACTCACCAAATATATACTCATATTGCTATCCCCCTGGTTATCTGTATCAATGAGATCTGCATTCTCTGTGCCTGAAGAAATTGGACCTTATTCCATTTCACTCTCATTGGAACTTTGGTTTCACAAGGCAAACATTAAAGTCATTATAAAATTCATCACTTATACATGGCAATCTCATGATTCACTTTCAACTTCTAAAACTACAAATATGATTTATCATGTACCATTATACTGAATTGAGGTACTTCTACAAGAAAAATTTAAAGAAAACTTTTTTTTAGAAAAAAAAAATTCTAAATATGCAGAAATTTAGCAATGAAAATTTCATATGTAAGCCTCCCCTATGTCTGCTTTGGAGTTCCTGTGTGCACCTTGCAAGTCATCTGCCAAATGGGTGAATGCACAGACGGATTTATGCTTTCCTCAGATAGAGTGACTGTGAGTCATACTCACATTCAACTATAGTAAAACACATGTTTATGTAATTGAAGAGTTGAATGGTTGTATGTCACCCCCTATGATGCTTGGATAAAATATGTAAAATCTGTTAGATGGAGCATTATGTGGGTAACAATCCCAATTTGACACTTTTGCACATACATACTCTTTGTCATTCATCCATCCAAGTGAGTAAAAAAGAGATCACTGATTATTTTTATGCTACAGTAGCCAAGTGTGAGGTGAGATGTTATAACCCTATCTTAGGCACTGATTATTAATTAACAGTGATTTAGTGTCAGGAACTGCGGACGACTTACTTGGACTTATGACTTACTTGGATTTATAGATGTGTGTCCTGTCCTGCAGGATCAACTGCTGGGATTATTGTGGACATCTGCTTCACCCTGGGTGACTTGAAACTACAAGGATTCCTTAAGATTTACCTACTGGGACTTACTTACTTGGATTTAAGGACATCTGCCCTGCTCTGCAGGATCTTCAACTACAGGGATTATTGTGGGACCAACCTGTTTAATGCATGCTAGGATTATGGATGTGAAGGCTTGGTACCAAATAAAGGTGAGGCAAGCTCAAGGTGAACTCTCTGCTGCTGCTGTGGTATTTGGCCTTCTGCTGCCATTGCTCAGAGTAGCAAGAGTTGAGCTCAGTCTCAGCCTTTTCCTCAAGGTTCTGGTTTTGTTGGTTGTTGATTATTAATCCTTTCGCTGTGATACTCATGGGGGACTAGAGCTTGCCACTAGGGTTCTGGTTGCATCCACTTACCTTGTCTCCCGCAATTTGAAGCAACTTGTTATCTAAGAATGAGCAGATAAGCCATTACTGGATACCTGTGAATGGCCACTATCATAATCAGAATCCATAACATGTGGTATTGGAAGGAGAATTCAGTGGCTTGTGGGAGATAGGAGGAGCTGAGGATGACTGGTGATAATATAAAATGACCTGAAAAAGGTGCTGACAGATACCTAAGGAGCCTCACAAGCCAGTGAGGGATTGAAGGGAAATATTACTGGAGCTACAGGAATCTGTCCCTTGTTATGTGGTCAGAGGAAGTTTGGCAATATTCTTGCCTGCTATAATGGAAAGAAAGAGAAAATGAGCCTCACATGCACCAAGACATAGCTACAGAGATCTCCAGGCATAATGTTAAAATTGTCACCTAGCTTCTTTTATGTGGAAGGATCAAGACTTACTAAGCTTGAATAAAAGTATTTCTCATTTCTAGTCTCTCCAGATGGCAAATGGTTTTCAGATTAAGAGCTCCATCCTAGAGTTAAAGGAACTTAAAAGTTGAAAAAGACCATAAGCTTCATTTTTAAAGCTTTAGGAAGTTTGAATGCAGAACCTCATGAAAAATTTCAAACAAATAAAGCACACAGGAAACTCAATTTATCTTTTTTCTTTTCCCATATTTTCATTTAAATACCATTAAATATGTATACCCCATGAAATGAATTCAGAAAATGTCATGTTTCTAGAAAAGGCTGAATAAAGATGACAGACAGGGATAGATACTGGCCAACTAAATGGCATTTATGATATTAAGCATCTTTTTAATGCTTGAAATATTTTCTCCAATGAGGTTTTCAATAAAAAGAAACAAGTATAATAAATTACTTTAGTTATCTGAATGCATTCATCATCAAATACTTGTCTCAGATTGATCATTCTAGTCTTTCTTTTGGACATTTCCCACAATCTTTGGCAAGTAAAACTTGTCTTTGAACATGTTATAAAAAAGTAAGTAAACCCATAGGTCTGAAACCCCAGGAGAAATTTTTAGGTTTAGATAATAGCATTTAGATGTAAGAAGTGTAACCCTCTATTTTTCATTTTGTCATTGTGTGAATGGGACACATGCTATCTTTGCCTCGTCCATCCTTCTTATACAGTTACAGAGCCTTATATTAGAAAGTGGAAACTGATATCTTCAAACAGCAACCAGGTGGCTAGAATTGCCTGACATGCTTATTTGTGTAAATATGGCAAAACATTTTTTTAAATAGATGTTAATCTACCATAGTGCTCATGGGGGAATTTTACACTGAAGCAGGGACATGGAAAAATTGTGAGAAGCATAGAGAAGCAAGACTGTCATATAAAGAAAGGAATGAGACTTGAGAAGACCATACATTTGTCATGTTAACAAGCAAAACATACGTGCAATATTATCTGTTTTATGCTGTGTTTCACTAAACAATATGTGCTCACCATGCATATTGCACTGATTTCTTTCTCCCAAGATGCATAGAAAACACTCCCATAATCCTCCTGATAAAACTCTACAGCAATATAGCTTTGGGTGACATTCACTACCTGAGACAAAATACCAAACCCTCACAATTTAAAGGAGAGATTTAACCTGACTTACGGTTTCAGAGTATTCAGTCCATGGTTTTCTGCCTTCAACAGAAAAACATCATGGAAGAAGGGGATGAAAAAGCAAAGTTCATGGCAGTGGAGAAGCAAAACAGGTGGGAAGTGGGTGCCATAAAAGAATAAATAAGGGACCGCAGACAGTAGCCAATGTCATGGCTCCTCAAAAATTGTACTTAACTATCCTGCTAGGTATTTCTTAGTGCAACTAAATTGACGTATCAGGATTAACAATCACACTATCCTTATAAAATAGCATATCCTTAAACATATTTCTTTGGAAGTTATTGTTTATAGTTTAGTACCTTTAATTATAAACATTAAAACTACCAAAAGAATTACTACACTCAAAGGTAAGAACCTGGACAAGAGAAAGAAATAAAAGGAATAAAGATAGGCAAGTAAGAAGTTAAATTGTCATTATTTGCTGATGACACAGTATTCTATGAAAATCCTAAAAACTCATTAAAGGGCCAGGGGTTTAGCTCAGTCATTCCAGCACCTGCCTAGCAAGTGTAAGAGCTTGGGTTCGATCCCTGGTAACTACATACAAAAATGCCCACCAGCAATCAGAACCATATACCACAGTGCCGGGCAGGTAGCTCACACTTGTAATTCTAGCATTTGAGAGGCAGATGCAGGGGGATTACTAAGAGTTCAAGACTGAGCTCAGTGCCAGCCTGAACTACAAAAAGCAAGACCTGTCTCAAAAAACAAAAACAAAAATCTCATTCAAAAGACAGTGAGACTTAATTGCTAGACTCAGTAAAGCTGGATATAAGATCAACACTCAAAAATCAATAGCTTTATTGGTTAACATGATTAACAGACTCACTGAGAGAGAAATTGGAGGGGGAAGTCCCTTCATAACAACATCTAAAAAAATGAAATATCTAGGAATCAATCTAACAAAAGAGGTGAAAGAACTTTTCTCCAAAACTATAGCACTCTGGAAGAAAAGATCAGAGAATATATCAGAAAATGGAAAGAAATCCCTTATTCCTTTGTAGAAGAAAAATTATTATAAAAATAGCCATACTCCCAAAACTGCCATATAGATACAATGCAATCCCAATTAAGATTCCAACAGTATACTTCACAGAACTAGAGAAAGTAATTCAAAAATTCATCTACAACCATAAGAGACCTAGACAAGTATGTCTTGTCTAGTACACAGCTCAGAGTATACAGCTCAGAGTATGACAATTCCCAACTTGAAAGTATATTGTAAACTCACTATCATAAAAACAGCATGATGCTGGCAAAAAATAGAAGTGAGAATCAATGGAACAAAATAGAAAATGCAAAACAACTTCAGACATAGTAAGCCACCTCCTCTTTTACAAAGGAGCCAGACACCCTAAATAGAGGAAAGATAGTCTGTTTAATAAATGGTGATGAAACTGGGCATCAATTTGCCAAAGATTTAAGATTAAAAGTATACCTATACCTTTCAATACACATTAAACTAAAATAAAAATGGATTGAGACCTAAATTTTAAAACAGAAACACTAAATCTCCTGGAATATAGGTTAGGTAGAAGTTTTGACAACACTGGTATAGGAAAAGACTATGAAAAAACCTCACTAACATGGGAACTAGCAGAAAGAATCAACAACTGGCATCTTGTATTATTAAAAAGCTTTTGCACAACAAGAAAAACCACCAACAGAGTGAAAAGATAACCTACAATGTGGGGCAAAAATTTTTACCAGTTGTTACTCAGACAAAAGACTACTATCTAGAATATATAAAGAACTTTTTAAAAATCAAACACCCCAAATTAAAAACTCAGTTCAAAAACGGGAACCTTAATTGAACAGGCAATTTTCAGATCAAGAAGTAGAAGCAGCAAATATATGAAAATATGTTTAAAATCATTGGTCATTAAAGAGATGCAGATGAAACTGGAGATTCCATCTCACTGTAGAAAGAAAGAATGGCTACTATCATGAAATTAACAAACTATAAATGCTGGTGGGGCTGCAGGGAGAAAGGAACAATTCTCCACTGCTGGTTGGAATATAAACTGGTACAACCACTATGGAAATCAAAGTGAAGATTCCTCAGAAAATTAGGATTGGAGGTTCCATATGACCCAATTAAGATTTCAACAGTTTACTTCACAGAACTAGAGAATAAATGAGTATATTCAGAAAATAATTAAAAGCATCATACCCTAATGAATATATTCAGAAAATAATTAAAAGCATCATACCCCAGCAACAGATGTGCATCCATGTTTATAGCAGCATACTTTGTAATATCTAAATCTTGGAAATAGCCCTAATGTCCATGAACCAGAGGGATGAATAAGATGTGTTTTATTTTTCTAAAATGAAGTACTACTCAGGCATAAAGAAAGATATGTTTGAGATATTTCTAGCTAAGTGGATGTACCTTGAGAACATATACATAAGTGAAATAAATAGGACACAGATGTGTAAATACCATATTATTTTTCTATGTGAGAAACTGAAGGTGTAAATGAATCCAAAATATATGACAGGTTTTGTGAAATAGGAAAAAAAA
>PVIR01010501.1:0-43441 GCA_004026965.1 Petromus typicus | reverse complement strand
AACTCTTGTCCCCCAAGCAACTGCTCACCAAAATTTTTTTACAATATTTCAATCCAGCCAGAACAAAATTCCAAGAGAAGGAATGTGATTGCAAGCCAGAACCTTATCTTTTTATAGAACAGAATAAAATCCACGGCTATGTAACTTGTACTACATACAGTGCATGAGTACTTAATAAGACAATGTGATGATGAAGGACCCTAGGCAAGAAAGCCAGAAGGAAATTCCAGAGAAAGGAGCAGGGCCAATTCCTGCAACAGATTTAAATTTACCCCACCAAGTCACAACATGTAATTGATCATGGCAGTGAAGAAAAATAAAGAAAGAAAGAAAAAAGCGGAAAAGTTAATCCTCAGGCACTATGCTCATGGTATTCAATTATAGCATGGAAAATACATGTAATAAAATATACCAAGAGATTAGCACTCATAAAACTGTTGGCCTTTGCAACATCTATTGCACTTACCCTAATGTGTTTAGTAAGGCATCAAACACAGGCCTCCTTCATCTGTAATTCAAATTACAAACTTAACCTCCTATAAAACTAGATGTTAACAAACATGTATAGTCATTTAACATATTAGTGTAGTCAGTGTACAAATGGTGCTGCTTCTTTTTGTAACCAAGACGGTAATAATGGACCTTAAAAGAATTTTGTTTCCTTAGAGACAAGGGGCTTCTCCAACTTCCTCATCTTTTAGTATAGCCACTACCTACTCATCCCAGCTACATAATATGCAGACGCAGCAAAATCCATCTTCATTTCCATCGGCAAGGAGGGGAATGGTAGTGACCAGGAAGGGATGAGACAAGCCTGAACACATCCACTGTGTCAGTGTGCTCTTGCCTCTCCACTGTCCATGGTGTCAAAGGCACTAACATACCTACATATGGTGAGATGGTGATTAGGTGATGAGGCCCATCTATCTCCTCAGAACTAGTTTTCTTTCCACCAAAATAATTGCTCCCCTTTGACTTAGTGGCAAGCAAATAGAACCTAGTAATGTTTTGACCCACCCTGGAGTGCTCCTATGGCTTAAAAGTATAACTTACTCATACCATCACTTCTTAATAACCTTTAAGAATTCACAGAAAATAAAAGAAATGCCAAAAGAACAAAAGAAGATGGGAAGTTCCCGTACACTGTCCTAAATTTTAAACAAGGTAAAATGTGAATTTCAAAAACTCTAAAGTAAATGGAAACATTTTAGTTATATCTTAAATGTTAAAAGAACCAAGTGAAAAGTCATTTAAATAGAATATTTTACTTAATTTAATATACCCTATGTGCCAGTTAATCTCAGTTTATTGGATTGACAGATTCCTGTGAGAAATCAGTTGTAAGGGTATTATCCTCACCACTAAATGGGCTGATAGAAGGTGGGCCTAACTGGAAGAAGTGTATCATGGCAGCATGACCTTGGCGACTACTTCTGACGCATGGTCCCTTGTTCACTGGCTCCTCTCTATCTCCTTATAGACTTCCTGTTCCTATGAGCTGAGTAACTTCCTTTGGCTAGGGCCTTACACCAGGAGGTTTCTACCATGAGGCCAGCAGGCTGGGGTCTGAAACAAAGAGCCAGATTAAATCTCTCCTCTATGTTGTGTATGTCAGGCATTTTATTCCAGCAATAGAAAGCTGACCAGTACATGCAGATATGACTTCTTCACATAATACATCTTAAAAGAGTTAATATGCTATTGTACCTCTTTTATCCTTTTACATGATTAAAATAGGGTATGTATTTTTATGCTCACAGAGTATCTTATGATACTTAGAACCGTCACACATAGTTGTTGCCTAATTCGTGGCTGTGCAGTTGCTGACCTGAAAGTTGCTGACCTCCACAGACTGAACACTGATGATTACACCTCAGCAAAGCTGGGACTATCACTTATATGTTATGTTCCTATTAGAGGTGAATCCTCGGGAGGTAGAAACAAGCCAATGGATGGGTATGGCAAGGAAGGAGTACTATCTAGAAGGTATGTTACTAAGCTGGCTGCTCAGCTATTCATTCCGTCTTATATAGGCACCTTCTATGGCAGACAGAGGTCCTTCATCTCAGTAGAAGAGGAATTTAGCAGCTTCCATTTTCTATCAACCAAAATGTACTTCACAGAACATTAACCCCACACATACTATCAGCTTACATGAATTTTGTGGTCCTGCAGCATCTTATATACTATATAGAAAACCTGAGGTAGTGAGTAAGAAGTCCTCTTCAGGAACAGGAGAAAGAGCACTACTGGGGTATATCCATGGGAAGCTTGTTGCTGTAACACCTGGGGAAAACCAACAGTCAATCCCCCAGGGACAAGAATGCCAGCAAAGATGCAAGGCAGTCTATGAAAAAAGCCTGATGCCACTAAGAAAATAATGCAGAAATTGTCAAGCATCACCATGGGTACTCACAGTCTAAGTCATGTCAGAATGATTTCTACTGTACTATAAGTCACCAGACAGGTAAATCACATTTCAGCTTGCCTGGATCACTATGAACTCATCACTCACTTAATCTGCAAATCTAGTACAGCCTAATTTCTTCCTACATATCAAGCTTTGCACTAGGCACTCTTCAAATTTAGGTGCTATACAATCAATTTAAAGCCCACCAGACTCATGAAACAGCATCCAGAGAGACTTGTCCAGATTCTCCTGTGATTCTAGAATGTAATGGTGGTGACTGAATTCCCATATTGTTCTTTAGTTTTATACACTTTTTTTCCTTCCTCTTTCTTGAATTGTCAGAGACACTGATAGTCAGAGACCGCTGCTGGCCTAAAGTAGGGTCATTCTACCAGCCTCCTTTTCTTCATTGCTCTCTATTCCTAAAGTTTTGTTTTCCAGAGCACTGATCCAGGAATGGAAAGCTGGCCAAAAAATCCAAATATTACTTCTCCATGTAACAAATAATTGTTAATGAGCTATTTTTTTACTTTTTGTTCTACTGTAACACCTCATATATATTTTATGCTCATGCCATAATTTAATTAGTACCAGCCACATGTGGCTATTGGCTACTACTCACCTGCATAGATATTAATCTCCTTAGAAACTAGACTCAGCTTACTGGGGACCCCTGGTAAAGACGAATCCCTGAGTACTCCTCTCACCTTGATCCGAACATATGCCTTCCTCTGACATTGCTGGACTTCCACCATTAACTGCAGCTTACTGGCCCCTTACTTATACCCTCCCCAGTACTCATTCTCCTTTAAAGAACCCTGTTCTCCAGGGTGCAAGGTTCTGTTATTTTTGGCCTTTCCTTGTGAGGGCCTTCTCCAGGGTCTTCTGAGACTCACTCTACAATTTGTACACATCTTACTTTGGGCAGTGAACCCAGTACCAAGTTTACAGCCTGAGAGCTAAAGCATGCTTATATCATTTCCAGCCTTTACAGCTTCACTCTTAGCTTCATTTTTGCTACCAAAGCATGTCCCCCCTACATATTTCCAAAGTCTTTATCTTTCTGAACTCCGCTTACATTCTCACCCTCAGAGAGGACCTCCCTGGCATCCCATCTTTAAGCAGACATTTATTACCATCTGAAAGCACTTGTCCTTATTTATATCTGATCCACTTATTTGCATATGTACTTATCTGACTTTCCCTCCATATTCTAAACTCTATTAAAGCCAAAATTACCATTATATATCCAGTTCCCTTCCATACTGACAAAATAAATATATTCATTGAAAGCCAGGTATGCTAATCCTACCATTCTGGAAGGCTGAGACAGGAGAATTAATAGTTTGAGCCCAGGCAATTCAGTAACATAATGAGAACCTGTCTCAAAATAAAAAATCAAAAGGCTATAGATGTTACTCAATACAAATACCATGGGTCTGATCCTCAGTGCTTAAAAAAATGAAATTTTTTATACATATATGTGTGTGTGAATTTACTGAAAGAAAAAGAATGAGTTAATGATTTGTTTATCTAGTAATCAAACTCCTATATTAACAATAAGGAAATAACTCAGATGGATAAAATAACAATTATGTAAGCCACTGACTGGTTTATGACACTACAAAATTTGGAGTAAACTACAAAAAAGCTCATACTTCCTAGAATATGCAAATTCAAATTTCCTGTGGTTTGATAGGCAGCTTGAGGGCCAGGGATCCATGATCCAATGGTCATGGTACTTGCTAGTATATAAATATGCAATTTTACCTCCAGGATTTTCTGTATGCTATTCCTCAATTCTTTTCACATCTCTCTTCTTCACCTCACTTTGCTAATTCCTATTCACCCTCAAATTTCAATGTAAGTGCCCTCCTCAAAGGGACTTTCATGACTCTACCCATTCAGTCCTTTCTGACCCAAAAATGCTTTATACTGCTTTTACTCCTTCGGTCTGCATCCTAGGCCTCCTTTGAGGGAAGGGACTATGGCTTGTGCTCTGCCATCTCCTGGAAAGAAACTCAAAGTACCTACTGAATGAATAAGCCGCCCCTTCTGGAACTCCTGGGTGATTGAACTATGGAAAGCTAAAGAATGGATCCAGATATGAATTCAAGTCTCTAATATGTCTGACATGAGGCCCTATCATACTTAATATAATTTATTAATAACTGGGTTGAGGCCAAGCTCTGTTCCCACACAGAAAGCATTAGAAAATGGCCAGAAGAGGTGAGACAAAAGACTAGCTGTGGTAAGTATGGGCAAAGGTCTTGATTCTTTAAAATAAATCTGAATATTCTAGGAAGTGCTGGTGCGTAGGAGTCATAGAACAGTGCGGGGGTGGGGAGGGGGAAGGTGTGGTTCAAGTCCAACTGTGTATCTGTTTATCAGATTCACTTGCTGATAGATTTACAGGCTGCAGGCTGAAGCAGTTTCAGTTATTTCACTTTTGTCAGTGTCTGTAATGCTATTTAAAAGCAGCATTGCTGGACAGGACTCTGCAAATTGATCCATGTATGCTTTTCTCACTCGAGTTCTCAATTTATAACACTGTTGGTTAGAACACAGCTTTTTCATCTTATGCACTTAAATACAACTGGGTTACTCTCTCCTTTAAATAAACTATTGATGTTTGCTGTACTGTTTTTAAAAAATTATTTCATCTGTACACTTTTGACATACATAATGATCACATTCAACATAAGGCATTTGTACTGGTATGTAATATGTCTTTATTTTCCCATTCCCCTCCTTTAACTTCAATCTTTTTTCCCCTATGCCGTTACAAAACTTTGTTTCTATTGTTTTTCTTTCATTCTTTTTTCTCCCTATTCCTTTCCATTCCTCTTCCATTCACTCTCCCTTGTTCCCTTTCCTTTTTGAATATTTTCTTGCCACTTCCAATATTTATTATCCATTTTCATTCTTATTTACCCTTTGGGTTTCCCACACAAGAAAAACACTGAAATATTTAAACATATGTGTCTGATTTACTTCATTTAAAATTATGTTGTCAAGGTGCATTAATTTACTAAAAAATGTCCAAATTTTATTCTTTTTATGGCAGAATAATACTCCATTGAATAAAAACACCACATTTTTTCATCCATTCACCCATTGATGGGCATCTGGGCTGTTTCTAAAATTTAGCTATTATAGATTGTGTTGATTTAAATATGAGTGTGCATATATCTCTGAAGCACGACGATTTTCAATTCTTTCAGAAAGATACCTAGAGAAACAGCCTCTAAAATCTACCCAATGTACAACCCTAGAGGGCATTTGTCTCTCCTAAGTTATATCTCATTCATTGTTCCATGAATGCCTCCTTTCAGAAATCAGAACCCTTATCAACTAGTAAGATCTCAATGCTGATTTAGGAGTCACTACAAGTGCATCAGCTATACTGGGTAGCAAATATGAATGACCTCATTTTATCTGCATAAAAACCTGCTAAAATTCATTGCAAATGGAGGTGCTCCACTAGGCCCACACTGTTCAAACAGGAACCACTAATGATACGTGGCTATAAGGTTTTGATATGTGATTAGCACAAATCAGTATAAGCTATAAGTATAAAGTTCACACTGGATTTCAAAGACTACACACAAAAATGTAAAAATAGCTTTAATAATTTTATATTTATAATCTACTACAATAATAGTATTTTATATATTGGATTAAATGAGATATTATAACATTAATTTCATCTGATTTTTGTCTTTTATATGGCTATGAAAATACCTAAAATCATATTTTAGGCATTATATTGTGGTTTGTGTTATATTTCTTTTGGACAATGCTGCTTTCAATATTCACTTCTATACTCCGAAAGCTGGTGATTGCCAACATCTGTGACTTCTCCCTCAGGGCTTTATCCTGGCATCAGACTCATGATTGACCCATCAAAAATAAGTTAGAAGTGCTGAAGAATTAATGCTTCTAGAAGTAGTCCTCATGATAAAAGATGTATTGGGGCACCAGAGATTTAGCTCAGTGGTTCCAGCGCCTGCTTTGTAAGTGCAAGAGTCCAGGTTCGATCCCAGTAACCACATACAACAATGCCAAGTCTGGTGACTCACACTGATCAGCAAACAGAACCACATACCACAGTGCTGAGCATGTTGTCTAACACCTGAAATCCCAGCAGTTGGGAGGCAGAAACAGGAGGATTGCTGTGAGTTTGAGGCTGAGTTCAGGACCAGTCTGAACTATAAAGTGAGACCCTGTCTCAACAAAACTAAGAAAAAAAACCAAAAGATGTATTGGGAAATAAAACCATAGGTCTCTTGTCCCTCATTTGAAATAACTCTAAGGTACATGTTCTGCAGTGACTGTTCAGGTGCAACATTGAATGAACAGAATTCAACCCTAGCTGACCATGGTGATAACTACTTGATAATACACCTTTATTAGCTTCCTTTCCCATACTGCGTCATTCTCTTCTGGTGATTTTTAATACCATTTCCCAAAATGTTTACACCTAAATTCTTCTCGGGTTCTAGAGTAGCACAAACTAGAAAAGTTCTGGGATTATTTTTCATTTGTCTATAAACTCTGTAGTCTTAAGGGATGTTGCTCAGTAAAAGAGTGCTTATGTAGCAATGCATGAGGCCCTGGGTTCCATGCTCAATACCAGTGGTGATGAGCCTATGGCACGTGTGCTGGAGTCAGCTGTTTGTTATCATCAGAACTGTAAAACATTCATCATCAATGCTCTGTATCCACAATTTACAAATATTTGAGGTGAGAACTTTCACAGATATAAACAGATATAATTTTCACATTACAATAATTCATAGGTGTGAACAAATCTCAGAAGTAGCTCACATACCTGCTGGACACTGTCACAGTAGTGTGCTATTGTGTGCTTACTATACAATGTGATGATGTACAATAGTATGGTACAGTCTTTCTGTATTTTGTGTATGGTTTTTTATGTTTGAAATTGTATATATATGTCAAAGGTATATAAGACTCATTCTGTTATACTTATTAATAAATTCAATTTGTGAATGTTTTCCAGGAATGGAACCATTCATAAGTTGGGGACTTATTGTACCATAAGAATATGAGAATAAAATCAAAATCACAGTCTTAGAGTTTAAAAAAAAAAAAAAACTTGCCTAATTCTAGACGTAGTAGTACATGCCTATAATCCCAGCACTCAAGAGACTTAGGTAGGAGGACCACTATGAGTTTGAGGCTAGCCTGGTTTACAAAATGAGTTCAAAACCAGCCTGAATGATGTCGCAAGATCTTTCAAACTAAACTAAAACAAAACAAAAACAAAACTTTGCTCCAAGTTACATTGTTAATAAACAATAAAACAAATATTGAGGCCCAGATCTTCCTGATCCAAAGCACTGACCCTCTAGTACTACTGAGATAGGAGGTTAGGACATTGCAAAGCTGAATGCGGAAGTAGGCGTGACTGCTAATTACAAGATCCCAGAACATAAGTGCAGAACAATTCCCAAAGATCTGCACCTGTACTTCTCACGAGAGTTCAAGCAGGTCTTCAATTGGTTGGCTTAGATCTGACCTCAGCCTGAGGCAGGGATCCCAGAACTACCTCTCAGAATCCATACGTAAAAGTGCTTGCAGTTTTTCTTGGTACTTGGACAGTACAAAAGGACACAGACACCAAAAAGAGTTCATCGTTATGGTCTCCCTCACAAGAACCTACCCTCCTTCCTCTGGTATGTACTTTGATCTTGCCTTATCCTCTTTTACTTGGCCCAAGCTCACTCTGCAGAGCCAATTTCTCTCTCACTCTTCACTTCTACTTTTTCAAATAAACTTTGCCACTTCTCTTTGCTTCTTTCAGTCAATTATTTGTTCAAGATGAGGAGAATCTAGAATCTAACTCTAGAAGATGAAATGAGCAACCCAAAGCCCAGTAACACTATTTGGAAAGACACTTTCAGAAAGAACTACCTGGTAACAGTCCTATAGGTTCTTTCTTCCTATAGGATCATCCACATTTGGTGGGGAAATCAGAACTAACTAGTTCATTTGAAGAAGGACCACGGAGCAGGAAAGGAGAATAATAATAGCTCTTACACAGAGTAGAGCATTGTAGACAGCTTCTAAAATACTTTCCAAATCTCAATTTCTAATAGTTCCTTCTTTTAATCATCTCCTTTTGAGTGTGAGCTAAACTTATTTTTTTATTCATTCATTTATTTATTTATTTATTTTTGTTTTTTGTCTGAGAGACATGGTGTCATATGTAGTTCAGGCTGGCCTTGGACTCATATACTAGCCTCAAAAACAATGATCCTCTTGCCTCAGTCTCCCAAGTGCTGGAATTTCAGGTGTGTGACGCCATGCCCAGCTGTGGGACAAACTTACTGACTCACTTCTAAACTAAAAGAATATGGCAGACGTGATAAAACATCACTTCCCAGATTAAATTAGAAAAAGCGTTTGGTTGCCATCCTGGGTGATCTTTCACTTGCCCTCTCTCTGACTTTGCCATATGTCACAGACTAAACTATGTACACTTCCTTCCAAAAGTAACATTGGTAAGGCCCTAACTTCCCTGTGATGATATTTGAAGACATCTAGAAAGGTAATTATAGTTATATGAGGCCATAAGGGTGAGGCTTTAATCCAATAGGGCTGGAGTTCTTATAAGAAGAGGTGGAATCACCTGAGAGGTTGCTCTCTCCAAGTCCACACTGAAAAAGATAATCTGAGAACACCATGAGAAAGAGGTATTCTACAAGCCAAGAAGAGAGCTGTCAGCAAGAAATAAATGTATCAGCACCTTGACCATGGACTCTTAGTGATGAAAATACGAAAAACAAATGTCTCAGGATGCATGGCGTCTTGTTATGGAGCCTAAGCAACCAGATCATGAGGTAGACCTGTGGAGAGGACTGTTAACAAAGACCGAAGTATTTAAACAACCACCTGAGTGTGTTTGGAGGCGGATTCCCCTCAGTCAGACCTTCAGACAAGCCCACAGTCCTGATAAAAGACTGACCACCTCTTCATGAGAAGCCTTGAGGCCGATATGCACCATCAAGCCACACCCAGCTTCCCAACTCACAGGAGCTTTGAGGTAATAAGTGTTTGTTGTAATAAGCTTCTAATTTTGCTGATAATTTGTTATACATGAATAGATAACTAATATAGGGAGGCAACATGAAATGTTGACTGACAAGAATCAGCTCCAAAGACAAAGTCCTTAACAAGACAGAGAGAAAAAGCCAGAGACACTCAGGCAGACAGATGGAGGAGGGATTAGAGAATCTCAAGATGAAATCAAGTGAAATAGAGATAAGAAAGCAAAGGCTAAGAACAGGCTGCTGGCCAGACATGTGGAAGCTGACTTTGCAAATTCCAGAAAGAATGGCTCTAAACTGGGGCTGAATTTCTACTCGGTAATACAATGGATCATCCAGGTTACATCATTACTCAACTACCAGTAAGATAATGATGCAAGTGAAAGTAGTTAGAGGCCCCTGTTAGAGAAGTAATGAAGGAAAGAGAAGTAAGCCACTAAAACAATATGCTGTCATATAAATTATTGCTGTGGGCTACAAATGAATTTGAATGCCACTGGGACTGCTAGTAGATGGGAAAGAATATGTATTTGAGTTATCCAACCCAGGATGGAGGGATCTACGCTATTTATTGACCAATTCCCATTGTTGGAAAAACCATCAATTCTTAGCTCTTCCAGTTTATGAAGATATATAGCTGGCAATTAGAAGTTAGCCAGTGTGCTAAGACATAGTAAGTACCAAGGGGACAGGAAGGGAGACCCCAAGACCATTTGCTAAAAATCTCCTGAGAGAGCCTATAATTATTTCAGTAACTACACACAACCTAATTAAGTGGAATCATTAAAAATTACTGTTAAAATGAAGAAGACCGTTATGCTTTTGACGAAATCTGAGGAATAGTGATTTAACTCAGAAGTGCTCACTCTCACTCCTGCCTTGAGTACTGATTTGAATGACAGACCTTTGAAAAATTAGTTTTTGAGTTTTTTTGAATCTTAGTTTTCTTATGTATAAAATAATGTTTACTACGCTTGGTAGCTATAAGATAAAGTACATAAAACAGGTAGTATAAAGACAAATAATTTTTTAACTTATAATAATAATTTGATGGTAATTTTGTCCATGCAAAGGTATGATCAAAGAAAAATAGTAATGCTGCTTAAAAGTCAACATTAATGTACTTAGGATCAAAAGCTCAGTATAGTCAAATAATTCTTGATATTTTCTTTCATATCTAAGCATTTAAATAACATTAAAAAATGTTGTTTTCAGGCATATCAAACCAAAATACTATTATCCTTTCAAACTTACTCTTTATATAAAACTTTCATTATTAAAGATGTTATAATAATAAACATGGATGATCAAAATGGTAAAAATTTTAAATAAGTTCATATTATTCGGTTAAAATGAACTTTGAATTTTAAAATGCTAAATAGATTTTTTAAAATAGAACTGGAGTTGTGATTTTCAAATTTCAAAATCAGACCAGTGACCCAAAATTAATTAGTAAATGAATTTTTATAAGTTTGTTTCTGAAAAACACAGAGCTGGAGACTAAACTTAAATGTGTGAAAGATGGCCAACCAAGCAAAACACACATGACAGATCAAAGATAACCAAACTTACTTATATCTGAGAAAAGAACAGAAACACTGTATATTGTAGGTATTCGAGACATCACAAAAAATGTTCAAAAACACTACAAAATCTCTCATACATAGATGCAGATATTTGAAATAGCAAAATAATTTGGCAACACTATAACCATAATGCACAAAATTACTAACATAGGACAAGCTTCTATGATCAAAAATATGTATTTTTGACTAATTAGTTTCAGCTAATTCCCTCAGAGTTCCCAGCACAGCCTGACACGTTTAATAAATGTTAGTTCCCATCTATGTATCAGTATCCTGCCATATTGTTAAAAACAAAAAATTCTTAGGAAGATTTCTGAGACCCAGCTTAGAGCTCACACCAATTTCAGAGAGGACCTACTGGAGAATGCCCAGTTATAGGATATCAAGCAAAATGGTCATAAGGAAGTGCTTTGGGGTTTTTGTGGAAGAAAAGACAGAGGCAGACTCTGGACAGTAAGAAAGAGTGAGGCACTGCATCAGATTGGATAGTGGTCCCCCAATCTTGGTTGTGCTCCCAAAACATAGTACTAATAAGATTTAGGGGTTTCAGAGGCAGAGCTTAGAACAACGAAACAAAATGGAATGGCTCAGAAGCAAATCTGAGAACTTCAAGAGAACTCTTAATTATCTCTTGAAGCACTTTTTACTAACCTGGACAAAGCCACCAAGGATTCTAGGGTAGTCAGTAAAGAATAGGTTAAAAATCCACCAAAAACTCAGACATCTATCACCTGTATATCCCTATCTGGAAAAGATGATTTAACAATCCAACACAACTCTTTGGAAATACTTTTTGAGGGAAACTCAATCTCTTTTACTTGAATTATGTATTCATCACACTTTGGTTATTAATCTTTCTTAAAGACTTTATCAATAAGAGTGAAATATACTGATTAATTCACATAAATATTCTGGTTTTAGTGGGCTAAATATCCAAAATTGTAAATTATAGTATTGTATGCTAATTTATTGCCCACTCACTGAGGCTGACCACAGCTGAATTAGCCACTGGAAATCCCCATCCAAAGGTATTAGTTCTTGCTGCTATGCTTTCAGTATCCTCTCCAAGGCTCAATTCCATGCTCAGCCTCTTAACAACTTGCCAGCCTCACACTCCTGCAGATGTATTCTGTATTTGGATGTGAGTGACTACCACCAAATTCTAAGTCCATTACTCAAATTCTTTTCCCATGGTTAGAGGCTCTTCTCTTGGGGGGGGGGGGGTTGTTACATAGCAGCTTTGTCTCCCTGTGAGATCCAGGTCAGGTTGTTAAAAGTCTTAGTATTGTTGGTTCTGTAGTTGCCGGAGTGATAAACAGTTAGTGGTACCACAGCTCTGGCCCAGACACTAGCTATGCCAGCTGTATTGGAGAAAGCCTACTGCCAAATGTTTTTGGGATAAAGGAGAAAGAGAAGCTCAGTATTTTCCTTGGTTGAAATGGTTTTATTTACAAACCTTTGGTGTAGATTTAGAGAAGGTCATTGTCTTGGTAAAAAAATAAACAAATGACCTTATCCTAGTGATTCTACACCATTGAGTCTGTATCTTACAGAAGAGCTACAAAGGCATGCCTAATGTTCCGTTAAGACCAACTCACCCCTGGATGATTCTGAAACTGTTTATCTAATACCAGCAACAATGTCAGTTAGGCCAGTCATTTCCTGACAGCAGAGCTCACCTGCTGAGTGACTAGTTCTGTTGGTTTTGGATAATTGCAAGGAAAATATTCTAATCAAAATGTATAATTTGTGACAAAATATTTACTTGATTGTGGTTTTGACTAGTTGGAATAAATGAAAAATCAAGAATACAAATATATCTAACTCAAGACCACATATTATTTTAAAGCAAGATGTTAAAGCCCCACACCAGACCTTCTAGCACGCAAAACCATATCCTATACAGAAAGCTCAATTAACTGTTTGTCTCTTTACTACACAATGACCTGGGAATCAGATAAATACTTTTAAGCCCATATTCACTATCTACAGGCTCTGCCCATTTGAGGGAGTCACAATCCTTGGATCAGTTTTCCTATTTATAATTTGGATCAGACTAATTTAATAAATACTTATATGTTAGGTACCTAATATATACCAAACTCATCGTTTTAAATGATGGGGATACAGATATGTGAAAGGAAAAAAAAGATAAAAAGTTCAGCCATATAAAGCTTAAATCTGTCTACACTGCAAAATTGTTTGGGGAGTTACAAAAGATAACAAGTCACATATAACTTTCTTAGCACACAGTAGGTAGTTAATGTTAGGTCCTCCAACTAAACCTTCAGTCAATTTTGTTTCATGGTGTTAAGTGCTACCAAGAAGGTAGGAGAAAACAGATTGTGCCACTTCTCTACCATATGTCAAATGAAAACACCAACCTATCTAAATGAATTCTTTTTATATTTCAGATTGTGACATATTAGTGAATTGAAAAATTACCTAGTGGGAGAAGGATTGATTTTTCTTAAAGAATGGCATGGAATAGAAGAAAATAAGGAGACTCAAGATGAAATGGAATGGAATAGAATACATGGAAATGTAGTGAGGTTCAGCAATGATTTCTGCACCTCTGTTTTTAGAGAGAAAGAGACAGACAGAGCAAGAGGAAAGAGAGAATGTATATACACTCTGCACCCATGTAGGATGTAAAATATATTTTTCACTGGGTCAGAGTTGTAAAAACACAGGGATTTTTTTTTTTTTGGCTTTTATTATTATCCTTGAATACCTAGCTTTTTATTTAGTGTGTAAGTTAATTTTCATTGTCTATTTGAAGATATTAAGATACTTGTAGAGAAACGACTGGATGGAGGCACTCTCGAGCCATCGATGGTCACAGCTGAATGTGCTGTGAGTAGGTGGGGCCAGCGGCACAAGGGGCCACCAGAGGCTTGCTTCTGAAGGCCACATCTCTTGCTGGCACACTTCACAGCTGCCATGAAGTTAACAGCTTTTTTATTCCACTCTGCCTTGCAGCCATCCAACCATAGAGTGAAATCTCTGAAACCGTGAGTAAAATAAACTTCTCCTCCCTTAATTTGTGGGTATTAGGTAATATTTCCCAGCAGTGGGAAGGCTGACCTAATATCATAATGACAACTATTATAAAATATATAGAGAGGTAAGTTAGTTTTTAACAAAATGAAAAATTATTCCATAAAACACAAAATATTTTGAAAGTCATTTGCTATTACCATATTTCTCAGAAGGTCCAGCACAGAAGTGAAATTGATGAAAGAAGGATAGCGCATGTTCTCATTCCAAGAAAATTTCCAAAAGTGACACTACTCAAAAAGTTTCTAAACTAATATATTTGCATAATCTTGTTTGAAATGATTATGAAGCAAATTAGGAAGAGGTAATAAAATAAGATTGCATGTCAGGAAAAGAAAGTTCACAAATAGCATGTGCCTCAGTTACTTTTATTGTTTCCAAAGTCAAAGGAGGAAAAGTTTATTGTATCTCACAGTTCATAGCTGGCTGGCTCCAAGGCATAGTGGCACAGCAGAGGAGAAACAGCTCAGGGCAGGCAGAATGCAGCAAGGCAGCAATCAGTGAAGGATTAAAGCAGCAAGAAATAAGGCAACAGCTGATCTCTCTGTCTCTTATGTTCTAGCCAAACTAGCCTTCCCTTAATGAAGGTTGCACTCACATCCAGAGTCAGCCTTTCTGTTATTCAAACACAGAACTATGCCAGACCAATCAATGGATTAACTTAGTTATCAACTCCTGATCCCAGTAACACACTAAATCCCAGCATTTCACATCTAGATCCAGCACCCTCTGAAAACCCCCAACTATGAATGCATAATTCTTTGGAAGAACATCTAGGCACAAACCATAACAGTGTGGTCTTCCCTCTTGTCAATGGCAGCAGTTTTATCTGATATTCTAGACACTATTCCTTGCTTTCTGACTTATTCCTCCTGACTTCAGGAGATTTGTCAGGTCTCCAAGCTATTACAGGGCCACTAGACTTACTCTAATACCACTGGTCCTCTTTGTGAATAATCTGCTGTTATAAACTTATCTAAGTCAATATATTCAGGAACAACTAGTAAGCTTTCAAAATATATTCAAATATCAATTTCTTGCTAATCGTTTGTGTGTCTTCAAGGAATGCTTTCTTAGTATTGGGGATTATACTCAAGAGCTTATGCATGCTAGGCAAGTGCACCTCTACTGAGCTATAAACCACTGCCCTTAGAATAGCATTTTTAAATGTCAGGAAAAACACAGTGAATTTAAAAAAAAAAAAGAAATACAATCACTGAAATATTTCAAAATATTTGTGATATAAAAATACATAGGATTCGGGCCAGGGATTTAGCTCAGTGGTTTTGGCGCCGGTCTTGCAAGCGCAAGGACCCGAGTTTGATCCCTGGTAACCACATACAATATTGGGCGTGGAGACTCACGCCCAGCAGCAATCAGTACCACATACCACAGTGCAGGGCGTGGTGGCTCACGCCTATAATCCCAGCACTCAGGAGGCAGAGGCAGGAGGATTACTGTGATGTGAGTTTGAGGCTGAGCTCAGGGCCAGCCTAAACTACAAAAAGAGATCCTGTCTCAAAAACAAAAACAAAAACAAAAACAAAAACATAGGATTCTCTACAAATAAAAAACATACCAATAATATACCTACTACTATAATTTCAAACAGTGAGACTAAATGGCGTTACCTATGATATGAGTAATATGTCATGAATATAAATGTAACTTCTCTTAGTGAGGAAGAAAAATTAATAATAGACTATATTACCTACATGCATAATTGAAGAAAAATCTGTTCTCTAGAGTCTGTGAATAAAAGAAGTGTAAGTCTTTTTCATACCTAAGCCCATCAACTTCTAATTCTTCTTCTGCAAAGGATCCATAGACTGCAGATTAAGAACCCATGACTAGAGGTAGAAAATGGCTCTAGGGCTCTCCACAACTTACTGGAAAACACACACACACAAAAACAAAACCTATCAGTCTTATCATTTAATTGACAGGCAGGCCTATGACAACATGATTCTTATTCTTTACACTCAATGAGATCCCAACTCTATTTTGGAAGGACTGACAGCATCTTAAAGGAAGCCATATCCAAACCAAATATAACAAAATTTAAACATCACTATTCAATTCATGTTTTCCTTAATCTTCAAGTAGAATTACACATGCAAGAGCCCATCTGAGATGTATAAGGATAGCACTGCTTAGGGCCGGGGCGTTAGCTCAGTGGTTCTGGCGCCTGTCTTGCAAGTGCAAGGACCTGGGTTCGATCCCCAGTAACCACATACCATACCATACCACACCCAGCAGCAAACGGTACCACATACCACAATGCTGGGCATGGTGGCTCATGCCTGTAATCCCAGCTCTCGGGAGGCAGAGGCAGGAGGATTGCTATGATGTGAGTTTGAGGCTGAGCTCAGGGCCAGCCTGAACCACAAAGCGAGACCCTGTCTCAAACAATCTAAATAAATAAATAAAGACAGCACTGCTTAGGAATCAGAGTTTTAATTCAGGGATGCTGCTGACAATTGTGTTTGTTGAACAATGCATTACCCAGTAACCCTATTGCCATTCCCAAGGATACAGGCTGCAGGGCTCTCTCATTCTTGTACCTGTTTCAAGAGTTAATGCTTAGAATATTTAGCATCTAAAGTAGTATAGACCACCTCATCAGAATGAATTCTGACTATTAACAACTGGTATAATCGTGACCATATGTCTCTGCTGAATTTCAATTGTGCCCTTTTCATGCACAGGTAAAGCATCTTCTGGAGTCCCAAGATGGTGAACCTTTGAGAGCTTTCAGGGATAACAAACAATCCATTGTGGCACATGTGCCATAGCTTCACCACCACTGTGACAACACTCTTTATATTAACCATAACATCACCAAAGAATATCCACTTCTACCTATAGAATACTTATTAAAGAAGCCTTTACTATTGACTAGAAATCAACATAGGTAAGATAGTCATTTACAGTATTCATCTCTAGAGTGTGTCCTTTTGATTAAAAAGGACAAGTAAACTATTTCTGGAGGCTGTATTTCAGCAACAGTATTTTATGTGTTGACTAAAAGGAACACAAATGCAGAAATGTATCATGTAAAATATGCTGAAAGTTTCTTCAAATAATTTAGATATCAGGTACCCTATTATCATTACTTTGAAAAAATAACATTAGGTTTAAAACATGCTGAACTATTTTTGAAGAAAGATTCATCATAGGAATAAATCCATTCAAAATTATCTGAGTTTGGGTTTGATTATGGGTATATAGTTTCTCTCTGCTAAATGGAATTTTTGCCAGCGTTGGGAAATCCTCAAGTGCCATGAAGTTTTAAAGGAATCAAACTAGCAGGAAGATCCTGTCACTCCCTTTATGAAGCACAAAGGGAAATAGATTTTTAAAAGTCTGTCTGGAGAGATGAAAAAGGATCAAAGATTAGAACATGGAAAGATCCTGATTTTAAAAAAAAGAGCTGAAAAGAAGGACAAAGTTGTTCTTTTACAGTGACAGGTTTGAATGGGTGTGAGAGACAATATCAGTATAGCACAATTTAAGCAGAAGAAAAACCTGATGACAGATAAAAAAGGAAGACATTTGAGCATAGATTTCTATCTTCCTATTCTGATATCAAAGCAAACTCAAGTGCTCAGACAATAGTATTACATCCTACAAGGTTAGTAAAATAGAGTTTACAAAAAGCAAAGTCAAATGCATCACAATAATGCATATCTATAATCCCAGCTACTCCAAGAGGCTGAGACAGGAAGATGGCAAATTTGAACTCATCCAGGGCAACTTAGTGAGATCTTGTCTCAAAATAAAAAATAGAAAGGACTGGGATACATAGCTCAGTAGCAAAGTGTCAGTCTTTATGTTCAATCTTCAGTACGTCAGAGGAAAAAAAATAAGCCAAGAAAACCTGTAGAATATCCATGAAGTTAAGTATTCACTTATCAGAGGAGTAAAAAAAATCCCAAACAAATCTGTTAAAATCCCTAAAGAGAAACATAAAAAGGAGATGGAAATTAAATTAGCTCTAATCAAAAATAATTTAAATCAACTTTAAAATAAAGAAAATTTACATAAAAAGAATGATATTTAAATAATTGCTGCTTTGCAAATGTGAAGGTGACAAAGAGATGGAGGGCAGGGATGGAGATGAAAAAAGAATTAAGTTGTGTTATGTACACGTACCAACTTCCCACAAGTAAAGTAATCATTATGTGCTACAAACATGAACTAATAAAAAATAGAAATTGAAAAAATGTAGTTGTCTACATATGGGAAATTATAGGTAATATTTTCTCCCCATTTTCATTGTCTCAAAATTCATACAATAAGTATACATCATAAAATGTTATTTATTATCTGGGAAATTAATAAGTAAAAAGCAAAACTATTAACTTTTTAAGGTTATTTCTACTTTTTTGTGATAACTCTAAGTGGCACAAATTTTTTGTGCACTTACTTATTAAATATTCCCAGCACTCAAAACAAGGCCAAGAATACTGGCTGCCTTCAATAATTGTAGTTTGAATAAATGAAGACTTTCAGTTATCTCCAACATCTTGCTTATTTGTCAGTGCTCCTCCTTAAATATGATGATCTTAGCTAAAAAGAATATTTGAGATGAAATGTACTTTTTTACACATCTTCTTGATATTGCAAAGTACTCTGCGACTATTTATTATCATCCTTACTACATATTTGGTACTCTATTAAGACCAAAGATTGCATTTGATTTTTTTTGGTTTTGTTTTTAGAAGAAACATCACAGTATTGGCTCATATTGATCTTATAATCAACTAAAATCCTCAAGACTTTTTCACATAACTTGTTGTCAAGGCTGATATCCTTCATTCAGTACTTGTACAATTGATTTTCTTAACCCCAAATGCTAGACTTTAAATTAATCCTTGTTAAGTTTTATCTTATTTGTTTTGGTACATCGTTGAAGTCCACTGAGAGGCTCTTGAATCCCTAGTTCTGCTATCTTGTATATTACCTATCTCTCTGCATATCTCTTCTGATAACTTTATTACTTTCTAAGCCTCCAAAATTGAAGATAAAACTATTCAATAGATATGAATCAAGAGACTTCTGTTGAACACCATTAGAAATCACATCCAGGATTATACTGATCTTCCCATCAACACTCTGTAGACAAGTATCATAAAATGTTAGGCTTGAAAGTAATCATCAAATGTATCTAACTTTGCAGATTTACTCCAAACTTCACAGTTTGTTGGTTATTTAACTGTTTTTATGATCCCATTTGTACAGAGATGTTCATTTCTTCCTTTCAACTTCAATTCCACTTTCTTACACAGAAATTTTCTGGTTTTTTTCTAATACTCAGGGATTGAATGCAAGAACTTCACACCAAATTAAGATCCTTCCTTTTTTAAGAATTTTTTTTTTTTTTGAGAGAGAGGATCTTGCTAAATTTTTAATTGTGCATCTGGTCTCAAACTTGTGCTACTTGGTCCCCTAGAGTACCGAGATTGAGAAAAATCCTTTTTTAGAAATTCTACCTTCCTTCATGTCTGGTGGGAGCAGCCCTCTTTACTCACATATAACTTTATCCCCTAATATTAGTTGTTAGCTATTAGAGGCACCTAACAATACAAACACATCTGACAACTAGGATTTGTTCATTTATTCAGGCTATACTACCTACTAAATGTCAGGAACTATGTATCAAAGCCTTTGAAACATATTAAGCTAAACAAAGATTCTTGCCCTTGTGGAATTTATAGCAGCTAAGGAAAAATATATACTAAATATAATGCATAAGTATATATTATAATAAAATAGTAAAATTGTACCTATAATGAAAATCACTAAATATTCTCTACATTTGTATTTCTTGGTTTCAAATAGAATTGTACCTTTTTGTGATTTTTTTCCCTTAAAAATGTAATAGGAAATTCATGCTACCCTGTCTAACTAACAGAAAAGGAACATTTTCCAATACGTTCTTACTTAATAATCTTCTCATTCTTCATAATCTCTGTGAGGTATAAGTAATTAGGGGTGTGACAAACTCTTACAATTTTTATTTAGTGTATGTATTTCTTTCTTTTTTTATAAACATAATCCTACTTCAAGCTGTGACTAATAAATATTAACTGGGTTATATCCATCATCTTCTACTCTGGGTTTCTCAAATTATGTGTGATAAAGGGACAGTGGATTTTCACTTTTTGACTCATTTGTGTTTAATATCCAATCCATTCTGAACTAATGCCTTCATAACATACAGTAAAAACATCTTATTTGGGATCATGTATGTGCATCTGTCTTGCAAAGATGTCAAATTTTCTAGAAAAGTTCATAAGTGAAGTCCTTCCACTGCTGACTTCCTTTGTAATAGTCTAGTAACAAATGGTCTAGGGTCTAGCAGCCCTGGATGGATCATACTCTGGATAACACTGTTCTAATGGATATCATCATTCCCACTCTTTGTCCCATTCTTTCTATCAAAAACATCTAGAATGGCCTTTAAAATTGTAAATTAAATTCTCTTAGCCCTCAGTCTGTAAAATAACTGGAGAAGAAGAGAATGTTAAGAACATGAACTCTGGACTCACCTCTGGTAACCAAGATGCCTGGATCTGCTCTACCATTTACTAGAGAACATGAGTATGGCCAAACCACCGAACATCTATGCACTCTAGGTTCTTCATCTAAAAACTGTAATGATCATAGTATCAGCTTCATGAGGATATGTAATTAATCCATGTTAATTTTTGTCAAGTGCATAGAACAGTGTTTTATGCATACCATGTGTTTGTTGCTTCTGCTTTATTATTAGCATGGCCCACTACTTCCTACCTTTATAAATGTTTCCATCATTGAAGTATTTTCAACATGGTCTGCCAGTTCCTCCCTATCACTCTAGCCTCATCTTTATAACTAATAGGTCAAGTCAACCATCTGCCACAAAACCAAAGAAAAATACACTAAAAATTATTTGTGGTAGATTAGAATATTTTTCAGTCAACATTGAGCCCCTCGTCTCCATTTCCATGGGAGATTCAGCACTTGGTTATGACTTCTTTTAGCTACTGGGAAATTAACAAAAGTGCTATAAGCACAGGGTGGTGCAGTGAGGCTGTGCCCTGGGGCTTCCACAGTCACCATGGGAAGAAGAAATTCTTCTCCCAATGGCTCCAGGGTATCAAGAACTTACACAAGTCAGAAGTGAATGAAACCTATGGCCTGCAGCCAAGTCCAGGGAAGTCTAACCACAGGCATCGAAACTGCACTAGCCAAACACTGTTAGTGAAAGGTGGTTAACACAACAAAAGGTAACTGTTCACACTACACCACATCTTTTCTTTTTTTTCTTCATTTTAAATTCTGTTTCTCAGAATTTTGCCTCTTGTCCTTGCAGAAACACCCAATCCTATATGGAACCATTTGTAGACATTGTACACTGGAAAAACAGCATGCATAAGGTTCAGCGCCAACCCCATGCTTTCAAAACTTAAGTTTTATTTTCATGCTTGCAGCATTTTAAATGTAAAGTTTCAAAAGCTTATTTACACATATGCATTAGATATATGTATATAATTATACCTACTGGGAAGAATAGAGTGCTTTCCCAACAAAGGCTGTGTAAAGGAAATTCACACAAATTGAGTGAAAATATGAGAAAGGAACAGAGGAATCCATGCCAGACAGACTGAAATTAACATTTCTTGTTCCTATCTTCCTAGACAATATAAAAGTGAAAATAACTCTAAAGATCTTAGATCAAGTACAAAATTAATTCTCATAGATGACAACAATATTCTAAAGATGCTCACTAATTTGCAGAGTAATACAAGGTATTATCAGAAAATATGTCATATTTAAACTTTTTAATTATCATGAAAGACACACTGCTATTAATACCACTCAAATACTCTTCCTTGCTTTGAGCACACTTGTCCCATTGTTCTTGCGACTGTAGGAAGCAATTCTGGAAGTCTTTTATTATTCGGGTCTTTAGTTGCACTGTAATTGCTTTGATGCCTTGAATTGATTCAAAAGGTTTATTTTTCATGGTATTCTAACTTTGGGCAAGAGCCAGAGTCAGATGGTGCCAGATCTGGTGAATAAGGTGGATGAGGACGCACTGTAATGTTTTCACAAGACTGCCTTTCAATTGGATGGCAGTGTGCAATCGTATTCACCTGTTTTGATCACATCTTGTAAAGACACACAAAATAGGACTCTGGAACAGCTTCAGAAAGTTGAAAGAACAATTAGAGAAGTGTATTCAAAGTGAGGGGGCTATTTTGAGAGGATTAATGGCAGTACATCATTTACTATGATGATTTTTTTTTACTTTTATTGGTACATGACTGCAATATATAATGATTATATATTATCAGGAAACTGGTGCATGTCCATAACATTTAAATTCTATTTTTGCCTCAAGCAACCCCCTATATTTTTTCAACATTAGATTCCTCTACTTATTTTCTGTGACCTTATAAAGTTAATGATTATATATACATATTGTAGACCAGACTTAGAGGCCAAAGAATGTACAAAACGTGTAAAACAGTTGTACTAACTAAAGATGCACTTTCAGATATACTGTCCACGTTGAAATATATTTTTCCTCTATATTTTCTATTATCTGTCTTTACCTCATATGTGAAATATATTGAGTTTTTCAGCTAAGAGAAACAATGTGAAATTTAAGCTTGAATGTCTGAGTTGTTTCCCTTAAAATTATGATCTCTTATGCATATCTTTTCCTACAAATGACTCAGGTTACTCTTCTTTATGGCACAGTAGTACCCCTTTGTGTATAGGTATCACATTTTCTTTATCCATTCAACTGTTGATGGATATACAGGATGTTTCCAAGGTTTAACTATTAAGAATCGTGTTGTTATAAACATAGTTAAATCATTGTGGTATGATGTTTTTACCTCTTTGGAGAAATACCCAAAAATAGAAATAGCAGGGCCAAACAGAATTTGTATTTTTAGCTTTTGGAAGAGCTTTATACTCATTTCTATAGTAGTTCTATCAGTTTGCAATTGAGAAAGTTTCCTTCCTCCCCACCACTTAGCCACCATATGTTACTGATTTCTTGACAGTGGCTATTCTTTCTGGAGGGGGATGGAATCCCAGTGTTGTTTAAATCTGCATTTCTCATATGAGAGTGATGTTAAACAGTTTTTCATGTCTTTATTGGCTCTCTATATTCTTCCATCGGAGAAGCATCAATCAATTTCACATACCCATTTTTTAACTGGTTCTTTAAATGGGGGGTCAAAATATTTTTGAGTTCTTTATATATTTTAAGTATTAATTAGTTCTATGCCTGACAAGTAGCTGACAATTTTTTTTCCCATTTTGGGGGGCTTTCTCTTCCCTCTGTTGGTGTTTCTTTCCCTGTTCAGAAGCTTTTTAGTTCCACATGATACCACTTGCTGATTCTTGGTACTCTTTCTTATGCACCGAGGGTTTTGTTCAGAAAGTCTATGTCTTCAAGAGCTTTACCTATTTTGTCTCCCAGCAGATTCAGTGTCGATGGTCAAATGTTTGCATCTTTGATCCATTTTGATTTTGGTTTAGTGTATGCTGAGCAATATGAGTCTAGGTTCAACCTTCAACATGTAGACAGCGTATTCCCCAGCACTATTTACTAAAGAGACTATCTTTCCTCCAGTGAGAGGATTTGACTTCTTTATCAAGATAACACAGCTAAATGAGCCTGGGGTTGTTTCTATAAGTTTTATTCTGTTCCACTAATCCATGAGGCAGTTTTTGCCTTTTTCCTTTCCTTTTTCTTTTTCTTTTTTTATCATGTTGTTTTTATCACCATATCTCTGCAGCATAGCTTGAAGTCCAGGATTGTGATGCCCTACTTTGCCTTTCTTGCCCAGAATTGCTTTTGTTGAGACAGGGTCTCGCTTTGTAATTCAGGCTGGCCCTGGGCTCAGCCTCAAACTCACATCGCAACAATCCTCCTGCCTCTGCCTCCTGAGTGTTGGGATTAGAGATGTGAGCCACCACGCCTGGCACTGTGGTATGTGGTACTGGTTGCTACTGGGTGTGAGTCTCCACACCCAGTATTGTATATGGTTACCAGGGATCAAACCAGGCCCTTGCACTTTCAAGACAGACACAGGAACCACTGAGCTAAAACCCCAGCCCCCAGATGCTTTCTTATTTAAACATTTGCCATGTTTTTAAACACCATTTGCATTTGTAATAATATTCAGATATTTATATTCATCTCTTAGAATTTTTTATAGATATGTATTGTGGATTATAACAGAACTGTCACATTTTGAGCCTTTTTACACAAATATAGTAAAAATGGTTATAGTTATTACTTCATAGACTCCTGCAGATTCTTCCTCTAGATGTATGCAAATTGAGGCCTAGCTATTGCAGTGCATTCTTAATAGCCAGTTAACATCTTTTATGAATGTTCTTGTGTGTCAACTACAGTGGATTTTGTTTACTGTAAAAAGATTAGGCTGTCACTTTAAATTTAATTTCCACATGTCAAAAACATAACCATTTGAGTGAATATTTTGAAGTTTGAACTGAGACTGAAGCTAATGATGGAATGACTCAATGTAGGCTCTGTTACAGTTTTTTAAACCAGGAAATATCCTATTACTCCATCCTCTGCTTTTTTACCTTGTGAAAATAATGACATTTGACACCACACTTGCCTTCTGACAAGGTGGGGGCAGCTGAGCTATTTGAAGGTGATATTCCTCACTGTTATAATTCATTGACCTATATGAAATGAATGCTGCAGTGGTTTTTTTAATCTGCACTTCAAAAGTTTGTTTTTTCAGTTTGGCTTTTGGCCATGACTAAGGTTCATTGGATTTATGTTTGCTTTGTGAGATATACAAAAATTCTTGTGTAAAGGTCACTACCAGACTAGTAGTATAACAACTATATTGCAATATGTTCAGCAATCCATAGCTAAGAGATAGAACTCAATTTACCTTCCCTATGCAACAGCATGTCAGTTCTATGAACAGTGAAGCAAGAGTACAGTGGAGACTGGCTTCAAAACCCCACTGGTGAAAGGACATCAAGTCTAGAAGTAACTGGTGACACTACATGAAAGGCTAAATAAAAGTGCTCTAGAAATCAAAAACATCACAGATCTTTTAGTCTGGCAAACAATCAGACTGATCCTGCAGATCAGCTTCTACAGCAAGTAAGTTTGCTGGAGTTCTCATGCCTGTGTTAGTCAAAGAAGAAGGGTCTGGAAATGACAGTTTACAAAGAGTCTGCATACAAATCTCCTGCAAAACACTGAAGAGCTTATATCATCCATCTTGCCTCCTCTAAGCACAACTCAAAGATGCATATGAAAGTTATGGAAGAGCAATATAACTAGTAATGTAATTTACATATTTTCAAGGACAAAGTCTGTCAGGAAAAAAAATGTTTGTGATAGAAGTCTCCTTTCCACAGATAAAACACATAAAGTTGAAATGGCTGATTTAAGACATGTGTAGGAAGGCTTTTGAGCATGCAGTACAAAATTATAAATCAAACTGAAAGCCACGATGACTATTTAGAACAACTCTTATCAATAATATGTGTATATATATATATATATATATATGTTTGTTTATAAATGTTATATATATGTATATGTATAAATGTTTTATATGTGTGTGTATATATACATATATATACATATATATATATATATATGTATATATATACATATAAATAGAGACAAACAGAAAGACAAGAGACAGACAGAGACAGAAAGAGACAGAGAGTCACCCTTTGGTAATCACAGGGACATGATTTCAGAACCCTCCCTCGATACCAAACTCCATGGATGCTCAACTGTATAACATGGCATAGTATTCTCATGTAACTTCTACATATCCTATACATTAAATCACCCTTACATTATTGGTAAAACCAAAGGAAAAGTAAAGGCTATATAAACATTCTTATATTTTCTCATTTAGAAAATAATAAAAGAACATAGTCACAAATCACTTTTTCAAATATTTTTATCTGCATGCAGTTTGTTGAATCTATCGATGTAGGATTCATGGATATGAAGGGATGATTATATGGATATAAATAGATATACAGAGAGAAAGGCTCATCTTTATAAAAATAGTCTTTATGTCTGATAAATGAAACATGTTGATTGATCCTCTTTCATAAAATCAATGTTTTGTTGAGCAATAAAGGTGAAAAGGGGTTTGGACCTGGACTGGGTTTTGAGCTACATGAGTCATAACTTCAAATCCACCACTGATCATCTGGTAGACTTTGAACAGATGTTTTAGTTACTTTTCTTGTTGCTGAAACAAAATACCCAACACTCAAAGTTCAAAAAGGAAAGATTTATTTCAGCTCACAGTTTAAACAGGTTTCAGTACATAGTCAGCTGGCTGCAAGGCAGGGTGGCATACCTGAGGAGCACTACCGAGGAGAAAAAGTGCATGGTAAGGAGGACAAGAAGAAGCCAGAAGCAAAGCAGCAAGCCACGGCAACACCTTCTTTCTGTCCCTTATACTGCACCCAGGCTACCAGCCTGTTGGGCAGGTAGCATTCACACCCAGGGTGGAGCACTATTAATCCCAGGTTCACACAACCTAGATCCAGTCACCCCTGAAAAGCCCCCACCTGTGACCTTATGAAGCTTTGGAGGGACATCTAGACACAAGTCATAACAGATTCAAAAGCAGTTCACATGCATATGGAGTTCCCTACTCACTCAGTGCTTTATATGTAGCATTTATATGTATTTATATGTATTGTTGTGATGGATTGTGTGATAGTTCATACATAAAGGAAATCATACTTTCTACTTGTTGGAGAGCAGATTTAGCCTTTGACTCCAAGCTGAAGCCATAGACCCAGTATTTGTTTTAACATGACATGTTTCCCTCCAGATTAGCCAACAAGATCCCAGATAGGTGCTATTTTTTAGCCTGGTCCCAGATGAAAAATATAATCAAGAAGAGTCACTGCAGACACACAAGAGAGCTATAGTATAAGAAAGAAATGAACCCTGGTTGTAAATCACTGAGATGTTGAAGTAATTTGTTATCAAAGTGTAACAGCCTAAACTGATAAGTACAATCATACAGATAGAACTTAAACTTTAACTGAGATTCACTCACAAAAGTTATAGTTTGCAAGCCTAAGCTTACTCAAAGAAATAACCTAGTATTTTCCCCCTTTGTGGACTGCCTATGATTTTACGCTTTGCATTTTCATTTCCTCATGTACATAATGAAAGGCCTGGAAAAAATAATCTCTACTTTCCTTCCATCTGTAACCTATTTCCATTTGATTCCTCCTTTTATACTTAAGCTAACGAAAATTGCTCAGGTGATATTTGCCACTGTATTGAACACATTCCCTTGGATGAGATCCAAAACATTTGCATATTATAAAATTCCACAACTATAAATTAAATGTAGTGGTGCACAATGAAAATTCCAGCATTGAGGAGGCTGTGGCAGAAAAATTTTAAGTCAGTCCTTGCTGGGAAAATTACTGAGATTCTGTCTAAAACTGAAAAGGACTCAGATGTAGCTCAGTGATAGAGCATCCCTGGATTCAGTCTGCAGTACTATGCGAGCACACATACACAAACAAATTCACAACAAATTTTATAACATATTGATTTGCATTTCTTGACATATTGAATTATAAATACATTTCTCTGTCATATATATTTTTTTTCCTCTATAGTACTGAAAATTGAAGCTTCACACTGAGCTGCATTCCTAGCCTTTTTTAAATTTTATTTTTATGTTGCAACATGATTTCACTAAATCACATAACTGTCATGGCTGGGCTGAGACATGGGATCTTTCCCTCTTAGCCTCACAAAGCTGAGATTACAGGTATATGCCACTTATCCAAAGCTTTATATATTTTCATGTCACCTGTCTGATTTAACTGAAGGCCCATTTGTAAGAAAAAGCAGTTTTGTCTTTCTTTTATGTCAGTCCTTACTATATACTTCAAAGCAATTTTAACTTGACCCTTGACCAGTAAATCCTTCTTATTAATAAGTGATAGAAACTAGACTTGATGAAAGAGTAAAGCATTGATTGTAAAACTGTAAAGACAGCCAAACTTTCCTTTGCCATTGCTCCCATACAGAGATGAGATCTAATCCCTCTCCCACTGAATCTGGGCTGGCTTTAGTAACTCACTTGTAACCAAGAGAAAACAGCAGAAGTGAGTTGTGCATATAGTTGTGTGGGCTCCTGAGGCAAGCTCGGCAGGGAGCATGCAACTTTCCACCACTCTGCATAGTACACTCACTCTTGGAGGGCTGGGTTTAAGAGTCCACCATGCTGCAAGGAAGCCCAAGCCACACTACATGACTCCAGTATACATTCTCAGCACACTCTCCCTTCAGGTCATCCCAGCTCATGAGCCAGACAGGCATGAAGAAGACTACGATTCCTGTTTGTAGGTATTAATGTCACCCAGGTAACCTGAGTCTTCTTAGAACAGGTACCAAATCTCCGAGTAGAGACAAGCAATCTTTACTCTGCCTTATGACCCATAATATTCATAAGCATAATAAAATGGTTAATGGTTTATGCTACTAAATTTGGAAGCAGTCATTCTGACACAGACAGATCCCTGGAATATACTGCATCTATAAAATCAGCCCACGCCATGATGTCAGCCCAGACAACCACATAGAAGTGTGTGAAACCACTCTTTTATTTAGTTTTATAGCTATAACAACCTATTAAGGTGAATATCTCCCCAGCAAAAGCAATCTGGAAGAGAAAAGTATTAAACATCAGGCAGATACAATCAAATTATTATCAGGCAACTGCAATATAAAGAGTAGGCACTGATAGAATCTCAGAGCCTATTACTTTATGTGCAATTGCAGCATAACAAAAACACCTGTCAGAGATGCAATCACAAAGACAAGGAGAATCAATACTGACTCTAAAATACATTACAGGCCATTTTTAAATAAATATGTAAAATCTGCTTTAAATTGATTCTAACTCAGCATAGAGCAAATCACTGTAACAGTTTTTACATAAAGGCAAGAAAACATCATCCTTTATACTCAACAACAGATTTCCCCTAATGTATGATGCCTTACTTTCTCGTTGCTGGGACAAAATACCTAACACACACAAGTTAAAGAGGAAAGGTTTATTTTAACTCACAGTGTGAAAAGGTTTTAGTCTGTAGTAAGCTGGCTCCATGGCAGAGGGGCATGGCAGACATCAAACATAAGGTGGGGGGGGGACAAGAGGAAGATTGTGCGCGCGCGCGCGTGTGTGTGTGTGTGTGTGTGTGTGTACATGCGCGCAGGGCACCCACACAGTCACCTCCTCCCACCAGGCTTCACCTTGCAGCATCACACCCAGCTATAAACCCATCAGTAGACTAATTCAGTATCACACACCCATGATCCAATTATCTCCACAAAGCCCCACTATGACTACAGGAGGCATTGAGAGGACATCTATATATAAGTCATAACAAATCTCAAAAGCTTTGCTAAGGAGAGAAACATCAACATGTTCAAACACCTAGAGAGTTCAAAATGAAGACAAGGGCTCTTTAATGTCATTTCAGGTTCCTAAGAAATCCGCACAGAGGGAGAAATCAAAAGTGCTAGGTGTCTTTCTTGTTGGTTTTGTTTGGGTCTGTCTTTGGAACCAGGTATCATATTAGTTTATATGCACTTAACATAGGCTTAAAGACATCTTTGGGTCGGGTACTATTCTAGACACCATGAAAACAAAAGGTAGGAAAGGCCTGGTCTCTGCCCTCCAAGTTTTTATACCAGCAAGGATGAAATAGGTGATACTAAAGTAACTATTGTTACTTTAGAAGGTATGAAGAAGTGAAGGCTCTATTTTATAGAAGAGCTATTTTCTAAACAGGGAGAGACCTATATCGCAAAGCCGCAATTTAATTTATCTTAGACATTAAACAGTCTAATTCATACCCTACTGTTTTAAATTCATAACTGTTTTAAGTTCATGGAATTCTCCTGAGAAAAAATATCCTTTGATTATATGTCCATGAGGTGAGACTACATAGCAGTGCATGATAAATATTTATGGACTTAACAAATACATTATATTTGATATAAAACTTGCCACTAGAAAGTCATAGCCCAAGAGAATTTGAGTATTCAGGTCTGAGGTTCTCCTATCCTGCTTCTTGAGCATCTGGGTCTTGCTCTCATCTTCCTATTTTCTGACAATATAGTTTCAGTATATATTTCAGCTTGAAATATTTCCCAGAGAATTTTGTAATTTGAGCTTCATTGTAATTTACATGATGCAAAGGCTCAGTTCTCTGTGAAAAATCAGGGCCCTTCTCTGTGAACTTGAAATCAAATCACAGATGGAACTATATTTTACCTACAAATGACAAAAGTCATGGTTCCATTATCCTACTACACACACCAGGAATTCCTACAACCATCTCTAGATTCTCAAGGGCCTTTGAGACCCGATGAAAGGCTTACTGACTACAAAAGTCAAAAAGAAACTGAAAAACTGGTTAAATACTCACAAAGCATTAAGTTATGGTGCTTAGATAACTGCACTCCATCTCTTATGTATAATATAATACATAAATATAACGCGCCAAAGTTATATTTCAGTGGGCTATGTGGAGTACGTGGGCTGTCAAGGAGCTGTAGGAACTAGTATTCTTTTTCTGAAGCAGCGGGAACTACTTTTGTTTCCCTTCCCCATCTCCATCTCCCACCCTGTCTCCCCATCCTGATTTTCCTAAGAAAGCTCAGACTGTTCAGATGTGCTCTGTTTCCCTGAGCAATCATATGGTTAAGGGGAGTCTGACCACACAGGGCCTAGACCTAAACCTTAGTGGTCTGATGGTGATATGACACCCTATGCCAGAACTGACCAACAGCTCAATGTCTAGAGGTTTTCCTAGCTGAACATGATCCCTGGAACTATTCCAGATAATTTACTGGAGGCTAAGGGAGGGAAACTCACCTCTAAGGGTGACAGAGCAAAGACATAAGAACATGAGTTCTCCTTAACACAGTCAATTCATGCTGAAGCTTACCCGACCTCTGCACTTCCTACTGTGTGGAATTTAAACATCTTCTTTGTTTAGTCCAGCTTTAGTCAGCCAGAGTATCGTCCTTACTTTATAGGTCTCCTGTCACTGTAACCAAGGAGGAGACAGCCACCTTCCTGCTCCTATTACCACTGCTTCAGTCATCTTTGAATCAGAGAACAAAAGGCCTTTTCTGTCACTGGCTAAGTCACCAAGAACAAGGACCCTCCTACACTGGACCCAAGGCAGTCAATGGTACCATGCCAACTGGGAGTTTTTCCTCTTATTGCTGTACCACATCATTAATGACAACAGCGAATTCAGCCATGTGGCTAGACTCACCAAGTTGTCACTTATTGAATATAATGTGCTGATCACTGGGAAGTCCCAGGAGTAAAAGTACCTCACCAGATTTCCACCACTGAAGCCACGTTAGTATAACACACCGCAAAAGTAACTGTTCCTCTCTGAGTTATTACTTGGAAGCCACCAGGAATTTTGACCTATGGATAATAAATGGGTGTCCTTATAAAGTTGTGATCATTTGTTATATAACATTAGAAAAAAAGAAAATATAAGTCATGTAAAAATGTTTACAAACCGAAAATTAATGATCAACACACTGTAGTACACAAGCCAAATCAAGCCATGTCTTGTTTTAGTGCAGTCCACAGCTAAGAATGGTTTCTATTTTTTAAAGATTTGTAAAACTGGAAAAGAAATATGAGGCTGAGAGACATCTACTCTTTGACATTTATAGAAAAATCATGCTGACCGATGCTATATGGCATCAGTTCTACTTTTGGGTACAGACACCCAATCATTGGGTTTGGGGTGTACACTGTGCTGCATGTCTCACATTGGGTCTGCTTTCCAACTTCCTCGCTGCCCCAGGAGCTCAACCGGAAAGGACCACATCAGTGCCTTGTGACTTCTGGCCAAGTGTGACAAGTAGTAGCACTGCTAGGAGACCAAACAGTGGGAGAGAAGATGGGACATGGTATTTATTTGCCAGCTCCCTCTGTGCATGGCTGTCTCACACCGGACATGTCCCCCAAACAAAGAAACATTCTGTAGAGGCTGAGGGCTTCACATCATTGTCTCCAGTGGAAACCGGTAACTGTCCCTCCCTTTTCCCCTTTACACTCAGGGCCACCCGCACTGAGAGCCATTATGGTTTCCTTACATTCTGCACACCCACACCTTCCTAAATGCACTCTTCAACGAGTACTGTTATTTACTCTTCTGGAGTTGACATCTGCTTCCTGCTCTGATCCTGAATGATACACTCACTAAATCAGTTATAGGGGAAGAGGATGAAAGGGAGACAAAACACTTAATCTCTAATATGATATTCATTCACAGATGTATTTCAAACATATGATAAGCAATATTTGTTCGTTCTAATTGGAAAACATACAAATATATGTTCTTTGGGTGTTTATGTATGTTCTAACACCTCAAAATTCAATGTTTTTACCAGCCATGCTGCTTGATGATTAAGACTATAAAAGTCATTTATCTGCGTTCAGAGCACAGAATCTGCCTGGCCCCTGTCCTGCTTGAGTGGCAGGTGTTACCTAACTAGCCACTTCCTCCTCACAACTCCAGGCACCAAAATCCTCACTGCCCTCTGCTCATCACCACCCACCTGTGAAGCCACAAAGGCGAGAGTGCCGGGACTGATGGCCCCACTTCTCCCCGCACAGCTCGGCAGCTCCCTTCCTCTCTGGACCTCTGCAGCAGGCCTATGCGCTGATGGAGGAATGAAGTAATAAACCTTCTCTGCCAGTACTTATAAAATGTTCTAGCTTTATGGGACAGCATCTCCTGCTGCTCTGGCACAAGTCCAGTTTAAGCAAAAATTCTGGAGGGCAAGCAATAAAGAGAGTTTTACTAAGGATGATGAGAAAGTAAAATTAGGTTGACAGTGAAAAAGGCTCACATTCAGCACAAATACAAAAGCAGGACTACTAGCTTGAGTTTGTCTAACTGAAGTTATGAACAGGAAATTCTTGGATTAACCAAGAAAATGTTACACATATAAGAAGACAGTCCCCCCCACACACACAAACACCTTGGAAGGCTGCGTCATTCTTCCACCCAGTACCTGATCATCACCTCACAGTGATATTTCATCTTACATCGTCTCACCCTTCATCTGAGTCCTGACTTTTAGGAAAGTGACTTTCGTGAGTTATGGATACTCAGTGGTTTCACATGGACTTCATTTTTTACAAGCTTTGACATGATTTTTAATCTTTATACAAGAGAAACCAAACCCATGCAAGAACAACCTGTCAGGAATACTTACAGCCTTGTAGTTAACTCTCTCTTGAGTGTGATTTAATCAGCAAGGTGCTGCTGACAGTGTGTAACAGAATATTGTAAAAGCTACAGGTTAATACCTCTGGAGGTGCCAAAGGAGACACCATAAATGGTATGGTGGTGAAATGAAAAATGATTATTATTTAGCATTATTAATCCTAGGTGGTATGATAAGCTCTATAGAACATAGCACAGACAGAAGCAAATTACCTCTGAAATTCCATGCTTTATCTTTAAAAACTGAAACTTTTATAGCAGTATCCCTAAGTAGTAATATGCATTAGAAATACCAATGAGAAAAGCAGAAAAATAGCAAAATAAAAGTAAAAAGTATTTTTTTAATATTTATAACTCTCATTCACAATCTTCTTTCACACATAGCACAGTCTTGTATATCTAAACTACATTCAGCAAACTATAGTCTGTGCAGGTACCACAAATTTTTGTAAAGTTTTATTGGAACACAAATGTATTCACTTGTTTATCTCAGTGAGCTGAGTACTGATGATAAAAGTCTTACAGTAAACAAAGCCAAAATATCATCGGGTCCTTCACAAAAAAGGCTCATTAATCCCTGATCTAAATTGAGTTAGAGAAATCATGACCCATCTTTAAGATTTTCAAATTAATGTACTCATCCAAAATATAAATTCAACTGAACTTATTTATCCACTAAGCATGTATAAAATTTTATGCTTCTGCCTTGTACAGGAATGTGCACACCACAGTAATGTCTAACAAATCACTCTTCCTGAGCAAAGACATCTGTTCTGAATAGAGTGAATTTCTGAAAAGAGTGAACTAAGAAATTTCTCCAGAGAAATCTAGTTTTTCTACCTACATCTTTTCTTTTGAAAAGGCCAAAGATCTGGAAAGCCAGTTAAAGGGAAGGTAGGATTATGTAAGATATCATTCTATGTATAATGGTCCATAGTTTCATTCCTACAAAAATTTTGAAAATTACTTTGAGCACTATGACACTTATGAATCTTATCTAAAACCCATGAACTTTTGAAAAACATCATTTGCTATCAAGCTCCTTGTCCTGTGGTTAAAGTATCTGAGCCACCCAGTTATCTCTGTGGTAAAATTAAATGTCATTTGTTTATTCAGAGGCCACAAATGGACTTTTTGATATGAAAGTAAACATTGTTTGAAAAGTTCTAGCTGAAGGATTGCTTTTCAAGTCTTCTTGGAGGAACTACTTTTATCGCTCCAACAAATGGGGGCATTGGATAGCTCCTTTATTCTCCCAATAGACCAGTAATGGAGTTTCAATCTTCCAGATGCACAGAAAGAACGTAAGTAGCAGTTTTCCAGCACGCAGGTGGTGTTTCAAATGCATGCTATATATTGTTCTTCAAAAACTGAACTCTCTGACTTAATCCTCCCAGCTTAACATCCAAAGATCTGTTTTAGGTTCTTGGCAGCTCACACATGCTCCCCATGGCAACTGCATAACAACACCATATACTTTGAAGGCAGGAAAAGATGAAAACCTTTCAGGCCCTATTACTTCATGAAATTATTTTAAAAATCAGATGGAACAAATTGTTGTATTTCCATTCACAGATATATTTTTCATTTTACAACAATTTTAAAGGGTTCATTCAAACAACTGATATCATTCATCATTGGAACTCTGAACTTAATACCTTTTTCCAGAATGAACTATGAAAAAAAATACCCAGGCTTTCCAAAGACCTGAAAGTGGATATTCTTAAACAAAGTCAAAAGTAGCACTAAACAGAAGGAGCAGAACTTGAGTTCTCATCCTAGCTGCCAACTTCAGATTTGGCTTTTATACTATTCCTCTGTAAAAGCAGGTGATTTCAACCTATCTCCCAATGTACTTTGCAGGTTTGAGTGCAATTATAACTAAAGCTTGGTATCTATTGTATTTTTCAATATAGTTACCTTTAACCTGCTTCCAACCTCATTCCTGCATGGGATGGGAAAGGGTGAGATTTTGGTCCTCCCTTTCTAATTTGGAAGGAGGCATCAGGATGCTGGGAAGCCAGAGAAAGTATTTTCATTACCCTTCTTCCAGCATTTCAGACAAGATTTAGATATAAACTCAGACTTAATTTCTTGAAGTACATCATTTTTAAAAGAACAATTTTGAAATAGTAATTTGGACTACGTGCAGTCTCATGGATCCATTGCACTGGCACATTGTGAAAATTGTTTTAATTATTTTAAGTGTGATGCTGGGTAGCTTTATAACTTATCCTTTAAGAAAGGATATAGAGTTACTAGAACTCACAGATACTATTGGCAGACACAAAATATGGTGCTACCTTATGGTGCTTTTTGACAGATATTTTTAAAAGTTGAAGTTTTTTGTAAAGTTGAAGTATGATGAAAAAATAAAGGCAGGTACAAAGGAAACAAAAACCATGATTTTTAAAAAACTGTACTTTTAAGAAACACTGCAGCTTCAGAACACAAGAGTTACTCAAGCCTTTTTTCCTTCTAAGAAATTCACTCCAAAAGTGAGGGAGAGAGGCATAAAAAAACCTATAAACTTGGCTCGGGGCCTATGCTTTTCACCTGTAAAAAGATCTTCCTTTTTTGATGATCTTCTCTCCATCATCAGACAAACAGCTCAACACCTGTAAAGGGTTTCCACTCTAACACATCCCACCAGCTGGGTAACCTAACAGACCATAGGAACACACATGCTACCTCACCCATCTCGAGGCTGCCTCAAGGACTATTTAAAAACCCCAACCCCTCTCTCTTGAGGATCTGCATTCTCTCCAAATGTGTACTCTTTATATTCTGTTTAATAAAACTTTTTATGCATCTCACTGATATATCTTAAAAATTATTTTTATTCAGTGGAAGTCAGAGGACCTATCCCTTGGATGGAGTGAGTTGAGATCTCCCTGTCCTCTCTCGGGCACCTCCTTGGACACTGTCCAGTGACACTATACTTTAGATCACAGCTATTATGCTGATATTTGACAGGAATATATAGTGTATTTCATTAAAAGATAATATGGTGGTAATTCATAAGAATTATAAAACATTTTTGAAGTTAATATCAAGTACCAAATGACATGCAAAAATATATTAATATTCTTCAAAAAAAGACAGTAAGCAAACAGACATTTAGAACAATAATTGAAGAAGATTTAAGAATATGAGAAAATGGGTTGATAAACTAAACTTTCTCAGTGGCCAATTTGGGAAACTCTATGATGACAAAACATTCTCATATGAGGAAGGACTATCAAAGCAATAAGAAAACAATTAAGTAGACCTATCTTTTCTTTTGTATGATGAAAAGCCCTCCAGGAGGTAAAGGGTCCCAGAGAAGGGCTGATAGAGTTAGAAGTAATTAAAAGCAATGAAGCACAAACTGCATACTGCTTATTTCCAGGGATTTTTAAAAACTTACCTCAAAGCATTAAAGGAAACAAAGAAAAGAGTTACATCCCTGAGCAACAATAATTCCCCGCTTTTCAGTAATCTTATGCAGAGTAATAAACCCCACAGAGGGGTGAGAATGTAAGGGTGTTTAACAGTTTCTCAGATCAGCCAACAGCAACAGTAGAATGTGAAAAACTCAGACAGAAATTCAACATTTTAAGCCCAAGGCACTAATTTTATGTGACATAAACCCTGAAGTCTACTCCAGCTCACAAAGCTTGAAGTGATCCGGCCTTTGTTCACTTTTTTACCTCACCTGTGCCTGTGCCTTCCCCCCACCCCAGTCCCTAGAACTCCTTCCTCTGACTCTAGTCTCCAAGCTGTTGCACCAACCATGTCCCCAGTCTGCGATGCCCTGTCCCATCTCCACAGAGCATCCTTCTCTCAGCTCTCAGCCTGATGTTCACCTCACAATTTTAACACTTAACCGTCATAAATTTTGTTATATTTTTTCATGTCTGTTTGCGTGCTTATTTTCTTTCTTATCAACTAGAAGATAAGCTTCATGAAAGCTAGTATCTTGTCTGTGCCACGCTAAGTATGTGAAGAAAAACATTAAAGATCTCACACTTGTTAAAATGGTAAGAGTTTATTCAAGACTACTGAAATAGGAATTTGCAAGAAGAAAAACATCTTGCACTTCAAATACAAGAGCAACTGGAGATGGATAAGCAATGAGCAGAATGAGGGGGTCAGTGAACAGAAAGGTACTACCATAGGAGACATCAAGGGTACAGGGGCTCTTGCTGAGCTGACTTACCTGGACTCCTGTTGGGAGTAGGCCAGGGTGGAGGGGGAAATCAGACATCAAGAGCTGTAGGATAACTCAGCAGAACTCTGCCAAGAAGCAATTGGTAGTCAAAGACAGGATGGAGGCTAAGGTTGAGCCTCGCACAGAAGGCTCATGAGTTCACCTCAAAACTTTTTTCCTTTGGCGTGAGAGAGAACTTCCCAGGAACATGCAAAGAAAAGAGCTTTTCACTACCTAGGAAGAACCGGTGTGCAGTGCCTTGAGAACAAAGTGAGTGGAGAGAGGTACTAGACAGCAGGCCTGAAAGGGAGCCTTGGCCTGCAGTTTCAGGAGAATATGATGAGGGAAGAGTGTGGGCAAGTGGTCCTCCAGAAAAAGCATCCTGAACAGGAATGGTCATACAGCCTAAAATTGAGGCTCAGAAACAGAGAAGCTGACTATAAAACTAGTATAAAGTTATAGCTAAGAGCAAGTAGCACACATGATCATGAAAAGTAAAAATGGAAGACTCGTATTTCTAGATTTCAAAATTTATATGAAGCCAAAGCACTGTGGCTACTGTCATAAGGCTAGACATAAAAATCAACAGAATGAGAATCAAGTGCAGCAAGAAATCCATATATCTATGGTTAACTGAATTTCAACAGTGCCAGCCTGATCACTTGATAGAGTGGGAATAATAAATAGTACTATTAAATTGGATATTAACAAGCAAAATAATGAATTAGACCCTGTCCTCAAACTATGCACAAAAATTACTCCAAATAGATTTTTTTTTTTTTTTTAGACAGGGTCTTGTTTTGTAGTTCAGGCTGGTCCTGAGCTCAACTTTGAATTCACACCAATCCTCCTGCCTCTGTATCCTGAGTGCAGTGATGATAGAGGCGAGCCACCATGCACAGCATGGTGGTATGTGATTCTGATTGCTAGTGGGTGTGAGTCTCCATGCCCAGTATTGTTGTATTGGTTACCAGAGATGGAACCTGGCCACTTGCACTTACAAGGTAGGTGCCAGGACCTCTAAGCTAAATCCTTGGCCCTCCAAATAGACTTTTTAAAAATTAAATATAACAGATGAAGCTCAAAATCCTAAAACAAAAAAAAATGAATTTGGATTTGGATTTGGCAATGGTTTCTTAGATATGACACTAAAAACAAAAGAAGTAAAAGAAAATATATATTAATTAGACTTCATTAAAACTTTATAAATTACATCAGAAGACAATATGACTAAAATGAAAAGAATACCCAAAGAATGAAATAAAAGATTTTTAAATGAAGTCTCTGATAAGAGTGCAATATCAGGAATATATGAAGAATGACTATATTCCTAAAATATTAAACTCAACAAACCAATTAAAAATGAACAAATGACTTGAGCATCTTTCTTTTTTTCCAAAGAAGATATACAAGTGTCCTGCAAAGGTGTCAAAAGGCCTCAGTCCTAAGGGAAATGTGAATGCAAAAGACAATGAAATAGTAGGTATTTCATATCTACTAGGATGGTCATCATGTCTTTTAAAAGGCAAGAAAAGACAAGTGATTGGAGGATATGGAAAAATTGGAACACTTACACACAACTAGTGTGATTATAAAATCATTCAGCTCTGTGAAAAACAACTTGGCAGTTCCTCAACAAGTTTATTTGATTTAATAATTTTGCTCCTACAGGTGCACTCAAAATAATTGAAGACAGCTGTTCAAACAAGAAGTTCTACACTAATGTTCATAGCTGCACTGTTCACAACTGCTACAAGGTAGAAATAACCCAAATGACCAGAAGCAAATTCCTACAATAAAAACACAGTACATTCATGCAATAAAATATTGCTCATCCATAAAAAGAAATGAAGTAATGATGCATGGTACTCTTTCAAAGTACACATTATGCACTTTGAAAACATTTTGCTAAATGAAGGCAGCCAACAATATTCATTACATATTCTGAAATATTGTGATTTTTTAAATGTTGAGATTTTAAAATATTGTGATATAAAAATGTAAAAGAATAGAGAATATAAAAATGTAAAAGACACAGAAGTCTGAAGTTGAATCAAGGGGAGTGTGTCGGCACATAGTAGGCCCTCAAAATATTGACTGATTAAATAAATATATGAATTAATTTACTTTCCTCAGAAATAAAATGATAAATGTGCTATTTAAATTTTTCACTTCACTTTTCCATTTCACCTTGCACCCATAAACATTTGAATAAAAGAGGAAAAGAAGCCAGAGAAAAAACTCTCTACTTCCTTCTACAGTAAAAAGAGTAACTTCATAATTAATGATACCTCTTTGTCATTTAGTCCTTGTTTACTGAGATCTCCCTATAAATGATAACCTGCTAGGCATGGACAAACAAGCTTGAAGAAAATATCACTCCCTTCAAACACATTACATACTAAGGTCATTGTCTGAGTAAAAAATTCATGAATGTATGAGGTGTTGTAAAGGGAGTCTGGTTGGCTGAGATAGACAAGTTGCAAAAGGCAGCCTAGCTTGGCAACATGGCAGGCAGAAGATTCAGGAGAAAGCCAAAGGGAGACTTTCCTAAGTCAAATGCCCTGTAAAGTAACTTCCTGAAACCTTCCTCATCTTCTGCAGCACTACAAACCCCAGGATACAGTTGGTGTGATTTGATTTCTGGTGGAAACCAAAAAAGAGGTCAGCTGTAGTCAAAGATTTCCACAGGGCTTAGATATAGACTAATAAAGGGATAGCTACATGGGATAGGGTTATGTTAAAAAATTGGACATCATTACTATACGTAAGAAAAGCACTGAGTCCAATTGTTCCAGGCAGATGTCAAAGAACAAAATGGCAAGACACCCATGAGGATATTATTTTATGTCTAATGAATTGAGGGGACTGAGAAGGAAAATGTGCCTCACATAATTATGATGCTGGTATTTAAAAAAAAAAAATCAGCCAGAGCATGACTTCAGTAGCTTCCACAAGAGGAAAGGCCAAGAGAGATGGCAAAGTGAGGTACTCACTCCTGGCACAGTTCTGAGCATGCTCCTTGCCTCACTTACAAAATTGGTATTGTGAAAGATGAAGCAGAAACCTGAAAATAATGTTTGATAACTGTGAGTTTTTATTTTATATAACCAATAATTGAATTTATCATGATATTTTCCAATAAATAGATAAAAGAAAAAATGTACATGCTGGAGTTTTATTTTGGGAGTATCATAACACAAAGTTAACTAGATTATCTCAAGCTATAAAAGCAGAAAGACTGACAAAAAGAAAGCTAGCTCAAAGAGCATGAGGTGATATATGGTGGTAATGATTTCCAACATGTGTTCATTTAAAAATTGTGCTAATTGGAAGCTTTGCTTCTTCAATGTGAAAGCAACTAATAAGAAGTTGATGACAGTAGAATCAGGAATGAAAACCCCACAAGGAAATTACAGAGGTAATAGATACCTCTGGGTGCCTATAAGACTTTTAAATCTAAATTGAATCTTTATTTAGAAATCAATTTATGTAGGTAAACTCATTGCCCAAGGGTATTTATTATTTTATGAATGTTTTGAGCCAGCAAAATTTTCCTTAAGGTTATAAATGCCTTTGACTAAATAAAATATCAGGATATATTTGTGTGATAAATATCTCTGGCACTGTTTATTTGTGCATCAAAATGTGAAGACTTATCTAAAAGATTATTAATAGTTATCTATCAGGCCTTTTATATTATGAGAGACATTTTCTAGAAGTGACCCATTTCCCCTCAACCCTTCAAATGAACTAAAACAGTAAAACTTCAATTTCTCCCAGAGATTATGAGGTCAATTTAACCTCCCTTTCAGACAAGGTAAAGCGATGTGAAAAGAAATATCTTACATAATTTATTTTAAAGAAAAAATAGGATGTTTTCTCTAAAGCATTAACAATTTCTCCTTTTACAGCCACATTTCCTTATCCTGAGAAAATAAGCATGGTCACCATTCAGCTGTTGGGGACAGAGATGTTCTAGAGTCCAACAGACCCAGGGCAGAGGAACTTCTTCAGCTGGGATGAGCACCAAGCCTTATGGCCCCTACAATACAGATTCCTTGAGAAGACAGTGAATTCATCTTGTTGACACAGATACCCAAGGTTGTCATGAATTCCCAGTAATTATATCTTATTGGCAAAATGGGAGGTCAAGGGGTGACAGCATCATAGAACTAAGTGTTTCCTCTGAGTTGAGAAAAGATTATAGCTAATGGTAAACAGTAGAAAACATGGAGAACAGAGTACACATCTCAGCCAAGGCAAATTTGTGTGTGACAGATTTAAGACAAGATTCCTGTCCCAATGAGTTTCTATCACAAACTGAAACATACTCATACTGATCAGGCAAGATTGGACAAATGAGGATTTCAGTGTACATAAATTACACAACCTGTATACAGCATGTAGCCACTGGTAAGGAGGGCTCCTAATTCTAATTTTTACCATAGTCAAGGAAAAATCCCAGATATTTTTGTTTTTGTTTTGTTATGTTTTTAAGTACTAAGAAATTAAGCCAGAGCCTTTGCACTGAACTATATTCCAGACCTTTTTAAAAAAATTATTAATTTATTTATCTATCTTTCTATCTATCTATCTATCTATCCATTTAAACAGGGTCACGGTGTCTATCTATCTATCTATCTATCTACCTATCTATCTATGTATCTATCTATACAGAGTCTCAGTAAAATGCTAAATCACCTAGCCGGGGCTCAAAGATTCAGTCCTCCTGGCTCCGGCTCTTACAGTGCTGGGATACAGGCATGTGTCATCAAGCCCAACTGAAAACCTCAAATTAAACAGGATTGTCCAAATATGCTTGTTGGGTTCCCCAAGATGAGGTAGCATGCAGAATTAGCAAGATAAAATACAGAAAAACTCAACCATCCACAAAAAGTAACACAGAAATCACCAATGCAATGAATAATTACATCAAGTATGTAATAGGTAATGATAAAAAGTTAAATACTTTTACTGTAATCCCAGAAATTTGAAGTGATACAGTGTTAGTGCCTCTCCCCCAAGAGTCAGGGTTTAGTAGTGAGATTCAAGCTCCATTTTCTCTTGATCATCAGATTTTATATTTAAAGTTTTCTTTTCCAGCAAAATCTCCTGCTGTGCTTGAGAATTTCTTAATTACATTTTCAAGTTTTCTGCTATCATGGCAGAATACTACAGAAAGTAATTATCGAGCTAATAAAAAGAATGAAAAACATTTTTTATTTTCCCAAAAGCATACAACAATACAAAGTTGTAAACACAGACTTAAATGACTTGCTCCACATTTGTTTCAGCAAATTAAAATGCCATGTAACTATTGTGGAGACAATGCAGAGAGTAGAAACAGAAAATAGCAAAGTAAAGAAATTACCAGAGACAAATTTTCATCCAAACTCACCATGGGATTAATTACAAGCTACAAATTGAAAACATAATTTCAAAAATGGCTCCATTTTTTAATTATTAAAACTATAGTAAATGTTTGGATAAAAATTTTGGTTAACATAGAAAAACATCAAAAAAAGAAAAAGAAACATTCAAATACCCAACATTCAAAGTTAGACAAAGGTAACATTTCAGTATGCATTCTTTTAGTCTTTTTTCTAGGCATGTACTGTATAATTTACTAACCTATTGTTGGATATATAGTTTGTTTCCAATATTTTCCTTATTGTGCAAGACACTGTCACAAACTTCCTTTTACATATGTTTTTGTGCACAAACATGACTATTTCCTTTGGCTATATTCTTATAACTAACATTG
>PVIR01010500.1:0-49817 GCA_004026965.1 Petromus typicus | reverse complement strand
CTCCTGCTTACATTGTCACTGTGTAAAACTACTTTAAATACACTGTCAAACCATGTTATTAATATTGATGATTTATCATACTCTTTATGGCTACCCTTTTGGTTCCTGGTAGAATACACAAAATAAACATGAAAATGTTCTAAATTAACATTTATTTTGCCTTTACAAGGAAAAACCTAACGTAACTCTTGACCATCTTGTGTGGCCATAAGAATGTTTTTATTAGCTCTTGGATCTCAAAAAGAGGAATATTTTGAGGTTAAGGAGACACTAAATGAAAGAACTTTTGAAAGTGAAGAATAACTATTTTAACAGGGAAACTAAGGCAACAGAACAAGCATAAACCACCATATTAGCTTCTATCACTCAGTCAAGGGTGATATACTAACTCTATAGACAAGCATTAAGGAGAAGAGTAGATGTCAATTCTTTAGACAGTGAGTACACTGCATTTGAAGTAACACAAAACATTCAGGCCCAGCAGTGCATACCAGACCATAGAAATGGTCTCATCTGGACTTAGGGAACCATATTGTATGTCTCCATGTGCTTGATGCTAAGCAAGGTGGCACCACAGAGAAAAGCATTTTTGAAGTTCATTTATTCTCTTAAGTCACTAGAGTTTTGCTTTCTGCAGCAAGTTATCAGCATCCCACAGAACATAGGAATTATCATACAACTGTGACTTACTAAAAGCTTAAAAGAAGTACAAAAGCAAAATGAAGGCAGATAGGAAGCAAGACACTGACTAACATATATGACATTGGGAAAGTGGTAAAGTCTGAGATGAGGAGGTTGCTTGGAAACCATCTAGCCCAAACCTCGCACTCCTTTATTATAGCACCAGAACATCGTGTGAACTTGTCCAACTCTCCAGTCTTAGCCTCTTACTCTTCCTCATGCCTCCTACCACAGAGCCTTTGACTATGTGTTTCTCCCTACCAAAATGTTACTTCAAATCCAAGCTTTTTAATTATTTTCCAAGTATTTTGTCTGACCCCAAACCCCTAAATGCATGCTGCATTGCCCCACTATGATGGGTTGTTCTCTACCCTCTATCTTTATCTTCTAGCACTTGTCACAGTGATGAATATTTGAATGTTTGAAATCTGTCTTCCCTTCTAGGGAGTAAGCATCCTATAGGTAGCAGCTGTCTCTCTTTCATGTAGTATGTATCTTCTAGTGCATGGAAAACAGTCAGCTTCTATCTGATCACAGGAGAGATGCAGATGAAAACAACACTGAGATTTCATCTCACTCCAGAAGGAACAGTTGCTATCAAGAAATCAACCAAAAACACATGCTGGCAGGGTTTTGGGGATAAAGGAAACTTTTCCACTGTTGTGGGAATGCAGACTAGGATAAACACTATGGAAATCAGTGTGAAGTCTCCTCAAAAAACTAGGATTAAAGGGCCTATGAGACCCTGCTCTTTCCCGACTAGGTTTATTCACAAAAGAATTTAAAACATCATACCACAGCAGCATACATGCATCCATGTTTAGATCAGTTCCTTTTGTAATAGCTAAATCTTGGAAACAGCCTGAATGCCCTTCAACCAAAGATTTGATAAAGAAGATAGTTTTGAAAAATAAATAAAGGGGTAGGGATTTAGCTCAGTGGTTGCAGCGCCTGTCTTGCAAGTGCAAGGGACCAGATTTGATCCCCGGTAACCACATACAATACTGGGCATGGGGGCTCACCCCCAGCAGCAATCAGTACCACATACCACAGTGCTGGGCATGGTGGCTCATGTCTGTAATCTCAGCACTTGGGAGGCAGAGGCAGGAGGATTGCTATGATGTGAGTTGGAGGCTGAGCTCAGGGCCAGCCTGAACTACAAAGTGAGACCCTGTCCCAAAAAACCTTTAAAAAAATAAATAAATAAATAAATAAACAAATAGATAGATAAAAATTCAAAAATAAATAGATAAATAAATAAAGGAGTATTACTCGGTCATCAAGAATGATAAATTAGAGACATTTAGAAATAAATGAATGCACCTTGAGACCACACTCTTTTTTTTTTTTTTTTTTTTTTAGGTTTTTTTTGAGTCAGGGTTTCATTTTTAGTTCAGGCTGGCCCTGAGCTAAGCCTCAAACTCACATCACAGCAATCCTCCTGCCTCTGCCTCCCGAGTGCTGGGATTACAGGCATGAGCCACCACGCCCAGCACTGTGGTATGTGGTACTGATTGCTGCTGTGCATGAGTCTCCATGCCCAGTATGGTATGTGTTCACCGGGGATTGAACCCAGGTCCTTGCACTGGCAAGACAGGCGCCAGAAACACTGAGCTAAATCCCCAGCCCCAACACTCTTAAGTAAAATAAATGGAATGCAGATGTGTAAATACTGTATCATTTCTCTAGTGTGGAAAACAAGGTATAAGTGAGGTCCATAATGTATGACAAGTATTGTGAAACAGGAAGAAAATGCTCAAAGGTGAAGGGGAACTGAGTGGGGCATGGGAAAGCAAAGAAGAAAATGAAAAATTTGATGATTAAAAGGAAAAATGGCAATAAAATTATGTATATGGGGGTACAGAAGAGGTTGAAGAGAAGCCAAGGAATTGGGAAAAAATAAGAATCAAGATATATCATAAGGTGAAAAAAAAAAGATATATCATAAGGTGAAAGGGGACAATGTTGAGATTGTAACAAAAAAGTAAGGAAGCAAATTTTATGTATATGGGGGGGTGGTAGGGTGGGTGGGGCTATGGGAAAAAATGAGAATTAAGTTGTGTCTTATACTGGTACAAATCCCCATTATGGAGTGCAATCATGATGTGTATATTTAATGTACCAATAAAGATTTTAAAAAAAGATATATCAGGTACAGGTAAAAATTCACAGTGATGAATGTGATCATAATGTACTCCTAAAATATACCAATAAATTCAATCTATTAAAAAAAATAAGACATCCAAATTTTACTTCCATCATGGTGAAAAATACTACTTGGGTGTTTTTGCTGTCACAATACATTGTACCATTCCCAGGATATATTCCCTAATTTTTACTGGCTAATTTCTCTCTATCCTTCATACTGAATCTAAACATATATTTTAGAAATACTTTTTATTGCTATTGGAAGTCGTATGGCTCCAAATATTTCTTTTAGTAAGTTTCTGGTAACACTGACACTTTCTTAATAGCCAGCATTCATTAAAATGACATCCACCAAGGTAGTCAAGATTTTCCTCCTGAAAAAGCAAACTAATACTCAGTTGGAGCCGATCATTCTCAGCTGCTTTCTGCAGCTAACAGGACTGCAGTTGGGGCGGGTGTTCCAATTATTCAAGGTCTGTGTTCACCAAGAACCAAGTGTGTTGTTCTTTACCTGTTTATGTCACATGTATTTGTTATTATAATTACACGATCTGGTAAGTCATGTAGAATTCACAAAGGATGAGTATATAAAACTATTTCTATAAAATACATAAGGGATTCAATTTGCTAAAAAAAAAAAAAAAAGGAGTCAATCACTAATTAATGTGAAGACCTGGATAGAAATAATGGTTGCACAGCAACATGAATTCTGTGCTAAATACCATTGAATGGTACAGTGTAGAATGGTAAATTTAATGTCAGGTATATTGTGTCACCATGTAACGAGGCAACCATAGTAATTTCATGGTTGCTTTTCAAGCTCCTTTTTTTAGCTGACTCCTTTTTCTCCATTCTTAACTACCCATCCCCATCATGACCCAGGAATAAGCTTCTGCTGCATCACACTTCACATGGTCTTTCATCCCCAGGACACAGGCAGCCAAAAGGAGTGGTATTCCCACAAACTCTCCAAACTTACTATATCTTCTAGGGTACAGAAAGCAGATGATAATCATTTGCTCAGTGAATGAATGAACGAGTACTGCCAATGTACTCTTAAAGAAACAGAAGCCAAAATAGTTAAGATCACGTACCTTGATAGTGGAATGGATGAAACGAGATTGCAAGCTATTTCAAGCTATATCAGTGTGTTAGAAATGGAAGTCAATGAGATGAAATATCCAGCTCTTGCTATCACTGTTGCTTTGTGTCTTAAGGAAAGTCTGTTAAACATTTACATGCAAAGTTATCTCTCATTTGAACCTTCAGGATCACCTCTGGCAAGTGGATTTGTTGAGGAATGACTAGAATTTGGATGCAATCCACACAAAGCAAAGAGTCTACACTGAGTTAAAGAGACAGGAATCTCTGGTCCAGGGAACTCGGGGAATAACCAGTCTTCTCCCCTTGGAGAGTCTCTCTTCATCTCTCTAAACTTCCCTTCCTTCATCTGTAACCAATCTTCTGAGTAATATTTCTCTAGAATCCACAGAGTCTACAGAAAACTGAACAGTACTTGAGAATCGAAGTTTCCTAAAGCTGCAGACAGGAGTATTTTGGAGAGAGGGAACAAAATGAAGCACCATAGGCTTCTATTATCCCAGTGGAAACAGCCCTAGACAATAATCCCCATGGTCCAGTTACATCCAACAGGATGTTTCCTGCTGAAGTCAGTATTTGCTAGTCACACGGCCGAGCTGTCACACAAAGTGATGAATGTAGAAAACAACTTTCTGGGGAAAGAGCCAAAAATCCTCCCTTCCTAGCCAAAGAAATCAAAAGAAGTGATTGCCTCATTCAATTCCCAGAACCCTAGTGAGAAGGAATTGTTTCCAGTGCAGGAAATAAGTATCTGCATCTGTGTGCGTGCTTCGTGCTGTAGACTAAGGACTCCTAACATCCAAGATTCCTTTGCTCCACACGTCTTGCTGCACCCACCACTGCTTTGCATGGTGAACTTCTTGGTAAGAGATTTTGTTGATGCCAGGATGGCTCTGCTACCCTGTGTTCACAGAATGCAGATGTAAATCCTCATCTCAACACCTTTCAAAGCCTTTCACCCCTTTGATTTTGACTACCTAGGAGCTCCCTAAAGGCAGAAACTCTGTCTTAATCATTCTTTATTGCCTGCCCCATGACAGACACAGCACCTGGCACTGACCACTCTTCTTTATTGGTTATAAGTTTTCTGAGGTCAGGGTGGGTCATTTGTTTATTTGTGTATGACAACTACTACTTAACTCCCAGCTTACATTTAAGGTGGATTTGTTGAGCAGATGAAAACATACTAAAGCAATGGATGTGCCTTCAGCATGTTTCCCTCTTATCTTGCTGCTGGTTGGATGTCCTAAGCTTTATTCATTATGAAGATGTCTCACGTCCCTTGTCATGGAAAACATTTCTGCATCTGTGCAGTAAGCTGGGAAACCTCAGAAACTACATGTTTCAACTTGGATCGCTAGGCAAATGGGCATTTGCCATCTGGGATGAGGTAGGTTCTTGTTCACTTGGGGATCTGCTTTTAACTTTGTAGTCTAACTTCCCCTGTATCTTCCATCTATCTGTAACCTTCTGCTGTATGTTCCTACATATTGGAAGTTGGAATTCTGTAATTCAAGAATCTCAGGATGTATTCCCAAGTCAGCTACTGATTTGGCATCCAATTTAGCCTCAATGGGACTGAACTCACTACACTGCACAATGAAAGATTACCCAACATATCTCTAAGGTGGGTTCTAGGAAATCTAACATATGATCAAAGTCAAACATAAGTTGAGCTCATGACCATATGAATAAAAATTTACCAACTGTTCCAGATTACTCTTTCTTATTTCTTCCCAAATGTGTCATTTATTCAGGGCAGCGTGTTGCCTGTGGTGGGTTATTTATTACTACAGCCTTGAACTCAAACTGTGTGTCAGGGTGCTTTCCTATTCCTTGTCAATCCCCCTTCCTGGACAGACTTACCAAAGAGGCTTATGGTTTTACAAATGAGGTCTTTCAATTCACAGTGCATGCAGTGTCAGTTAGATACATTCAGCTCTTTCAGCTGCTTTCTCAGATCTGTTGACTTCTGTTGTCATCCAATTCAAACACTGCCCTGGTGACTCGCAAAGATCTCCTGCCTCTTGCCAGGAAGATTTTCCCCTGCACCGTGTGGTCTGTGGTTTGCTCCCATTAAGCCAGGGGCATGGCTTGTGTGCATTCTTTTGAGATTTGCTGGTCATTTTTCTCTAAGAAAGAAGCTTCCAAGTGATACACTGAAAGTACATCTAATCTGCCAGAGCCACGTAACAGACCTCAGCTGTAATGAGCAAGAAACGGTGTCTCAGGTGGCCCATTTATACCTTCTTTGGCGAAGTCACCACTTCTGTGGTACAAAAATCACCTATTCAATTTCAGATCCTACTAACTGAAAGAAATACCTATTCCAGACAATCATTGAGGGGCCCACTGCACACCAACCTCTAGTACAGACTAAAACTAAATGTATTTTCAGTTATAGACCTATATTCCCCTGTCTCCTTTCACACACACACACACACACACACACACACACACACACACACACACACCTGTGTATTCATTGCCTGGACAGCAGAAGAAAACTTATTTTGAATATTTTGCATTTTACTTTTTAAAAAGTGGATAGGTTGTTTTTGTTTTGTTTTGTTTTGATTTGATTTTTGTTTTTTGTTTTATAAGGTTTTTTGAGACAGGGTCTCACTTTGTGGTTCAGGCTGGCCCTGCGCTCAGCCTCCAATTCACATCACAGCAATCCTCCTGCCTCTGCCTCCCGAGTGCTGGGATTATAGGCATGAGCCACCACGCCCGGCACTGTGGTATGTGGTACTGGTTGCTGCTGGGGTGAGTCTCCATGCCCAGTATTGTTATGTGGTTACCAGGGATCGAACCCAGAACCTGGGTCCTTGTGCTTGCAAGCCAGGTGCCGGAACCACTGAGCTATATCCCCAGCCCAATGGTTATGTTGTTTTTGACTCTATATCATGAGAAACTGAGATGAGTTTTTCCAACATGGGCATTTTTAAAACATGCTTGTCTCTAATGTGAGTTACATCTTTAAGCTCAGAGGGAAACTCTTGGCAGGAAAATGGAGTCAGTGGCTCAATTCCGAAGCTGAAGGAACAGTGCCATTTCTTTGATGGTACAATATTTGATAAGTGACTCCAAAGGCCAATTGCAAGGTTTGCATAAAGATGCACTGCAGCTGCATGTCTTGCAATAGCATCATTTACTCTGAGATCGCAAAGAATAACTTTCTACTTCCACTCTTCTGTGCCACTCATCAAAAACCTGGTTTCTTGTATTTCAAAGTGTAAATGATTCAACCTCGATGGCCGTTACAGTGAAGATACTGACCAGGCAGGTCTAGAGTTGGTGTAAGACCCTGTACTTTCAACCAATGCCCAAGTAACGCTGCTGCTTCTCTTGTCCACACATAATGCTTGATAAACAAAAACCTCAGACTAAGGGCACCTATAATTTCAATGATGCTTTTATGTTCTCTTTAGAGAGACAAGAAGCAGAAATGATTTGGAAAATATGAAGTCATTTTGTTCTTTGGAAACAAACTCTTAATAGGGGGTCTTTTGTATCTTCCTCTTATTTTGCATTTTATCTCTTCCTGTCTTCCTTTGGTCACGATTATTAGAACATTGGGAGATAAATCATGAGCCCCCGTGGTGATATCATCAAAACTCATGATGAAAATATTAGAGGCCAACACATATGTAGTCATAGAAGATCAAAATAAGGAAAGGCTTCACTGTGGATCTATTGAATCACAATTTTCCTAGTAACAGCTTTCAGAAAGGAAAGCCTTATCCAAAAACTCATTCTAGGAAGCAGAGCCTAAACTGGAATCTAATTCTCTTGCATCTACAAAGAAGTGTTTGTATAGTTGTTCTTATCATTATTATTTCATTACTGAAAACTAGGGAGGGTAAAATAAAAATTCATTTTCACTAAAACTATATCATGTATTATTCCTAGGAATATGATCTCAATAAGCATGCTTATCCCATTTTAAAAATAGAAAAAATTGAGGCAATAACAGAATAAGAAAATGACTTGCCCAGGTTCCCTCCCCTCCCCCTCCCTCTACGTTACCTCTTCTCCCTCCCCTCCCCCACACTTGCACCACCCCCTCCCTGTCTCCCCCTCCCCCCTCCCTCTTTTCCCTTCTCTCTCCCCCAGCCTCCTCTCAGAAATATAGGGACAAAGTTATAATGAAGGTTTTCTCCAGTAGCTTCCTGATCTGTTATTTAATTTAGCTATCTTTTCCTCATTTTATGTTCTCTTTCAACAAAATGTGACAAATAAAGCAATGTGTAGCAGCTTTGTTATTCTTCCTTCTGTTCATTTTCTAAGTTTGGTCAGTGTGCAAGCATTGATCTTTTCGTAGAGAGCTACATTGTGTTTTATTTTTGTTTTTACGAAAACAATTAGTTGCAGCTCAGAAGATATCATTCCACCGGCACATCATGAAAAATTCTGTTTCCTGTCTGCTTTAATGAAGTCAGGCATCATGGGAGGCTGAAACACCAGGGGAGAGAACACGTTGTAAAGTATAATTGCTTTCAAGAAGAAAGCCCTTCCCCTGTGGATCCATTTTGGATTGAATGCTATGGAATTCTTTCTCCCTTTTTTCTTTATTTAAAAAAAAAATTTTTTTTTCCTGGCCCATGCTTTAAGGCTGTTTATGAAATACCCTAAACTTTGGTATAAGACTTCCTCTCATGGATATCAATGTAGAAGACAGACTGAAGGAAAGAATTAATTTTTAATCTTTCGCCCTCTGTCATAAAAATCGAAAACTAGTGTTGCCATAATGACTTCACGGAATGAACAGTTGCTCGTTTACCTTTAGAGTGCCCTATACTTGGCTTTAATGCCCAACTGCCCACCTCCAAATACTGCCCAAAGTTTCAATGCTTCACTTGTTCCATATGCCCTGGCTTCAAGGAGCTTTGAATGTGTCATCCTGTTCTTGCCATGAGACCTTTGAACTTTGCCCTTTGACCTCATTCCTGCATAACTGGTATATGGTTATTCTTTGGAAAAATCTTCTCCAAACTCCCAATCTAAACTCACCCAGAAACTCACACACACAGAACTCTGCTCTGTTCCTCTTTAGCACTTTCATCATTAATACTTCTGTGATTTATTATGTTTTCTTTCCCACAATAAAAATCAAACCTTGATGAGATCAGGGACCTTTTCAACTATGCTTGGTGATTAATAAGTGCACAGTAAATATCTACTACATGACTGAAGAAAATGCATCAATCATAAAGATACATGTTTGAATTAAGAAACAAGAGTAGCAAAAGAATGAAAAGTTGCTTTAATCTAATGACATATTATTTAATGACTGAGTCCCATTCCTGTGGCTACTCAATACAACGGTCTCTAAATGAGTATGCAGAATGTATATTACAATTTTCAGAACAAAGAAGTAGTTAAGGGAACCTCCAACTTGATGATTGCTTTTATTTGTATCACTCTTAGAAGCAAGGTAAAGTTGAGATATGATTGAACTCAGAACTACCATGCCACACTGTGCAGTACAATCAGCCAAATTTGCAGCACTACACCAAGGAGAACCTGCCCTGAGGTCGATCCTGCATGTAAGTCCGAATGCATGAGGCAAATCTGAGCAGTCAGTGCAGAATACATGTACTTAACTCCAGAAATATAAAACAAACTCCATATAGGGAAAATGAGGAGGCTCTTAAAAGTCACTGCAGGAGAAGGACATCTGTCATAATTCTTTGTGCAGAAACCTATTAGGTGCTGCAAGCTATACTAAATCCTTAGTTTTCAAATGATGGAAGAAATACACATGGCCTTTGCCATCATGGAATTTAGGCTGGAATTAGGAAGAGGGAGAACAAGGGTCAAAATTGGGATGATGGAGAGAATGCAATTTCCATCTATACACACAGAGAGAGAGAGAGAGAGAGAGAGAACTGCTAGAAAGCCCCAAAGTCTTTGAGGTGAAATAAATTTTGCAGGTAGCCCAAAAGATAGAAGGAAAATATAACAGTGAAAGAAATAGTGTCAATTACAAAAAATACATCAGAGTTCTACTGCTCTGTGACCTGAGCAAAACTCAAAGCTATCAAAATGGAAATGAAAATGAGACTGGACGCTGACAGCCACTGCTCAGCTACGTTTTCTCCTCCATGGCTGAGTGGGTATCTTCCCACAGGGGACTCACCCTAGTCATGATTCTCCCAGAATTCCTAAAGGCCAAATTTAAAAACCCATCTTCGACAACCCAGGCTGGTATCATACCCTTTTAAAAATGATTAGAAGATGTTCCTTGGGAAAAGAAGATTGTCCAAACTGTAGCAAAAAAATTTTTTATCATTAAAAATATGCAGCAAAGGCCTCAGTCAGCACTATGGAAGTGACAAATTTCTAGGGACCCACATATCAAAAGTATTATGCAATAGATAATTATACTCCAATGGATGTAACTTAATCATAACTTAATTACAGGCAGCAAAATAAAAATATTTCACACAAGCATTAAAATCTGCCAATTTAAACAGATCTTGCTCACTGGCACATATCAGAAGCAGATTCTTAATCATACTACAGTCTTGATTTTGGTCTCTCTAGAAAGCCACAAGAACAACCTCTTAATCATTATCAGTGACCCAGGGGTATACACTGGGCAGATTTGGCTACAAACCCACTAAAAAATCATACATTTATAATAAATTTAGAGCCTGGTGGTTAATCTAGATTATTCTGGACAAATATGCTTCACTTTTCTGAGGCTATAAATAGAGGAAGAAAAGAACATTACTGTGTTCTGTTACTGAAGTCTCAAGAGAATTTCTTTTCCTTACTGAATTGCTGAGTATGTTTCATCCACCCTATAAATCTAAGAGTCATTGGCCTTGGTTAGGGAGCAACCAATCCAAAATAAACACAAATGAACAATTTCTCCTCTCTGGTTGTGTCTGCATAGTACCAAATTTACTATCAGCTTTGAAAATAATCAGTCAATTATATGAACAAGTCCAGCTGCTTTGAGTCCTGCAGATATAGGAAACAAAGATGGCACAAATATTTGCACTTTTCCACCAGTGTTGCTAAGTCGAATGTGCAACATCCATATAGCACCTATTAATTTAAAAGGTCTAAAAGATAATAACATCAGAGTTCACTATGTTCCCTGAAGTCTTCTCTGTACAATGTAGTTTGAGCTCACTGGCTTCTACTGTGTACTCCAGTGAATAGCAAATTTTATTCAAAGGACAGTTGTAAATACTGAGTGCAGGTGGTATACCATCTCTGCCACATGTTCCTCTTTGTTTTTAATAGCTGATTTAAAATGTAGAAAAATTTACCAGACCATAAGCAATAGATCACTAGGCAGGGTTAGCCAATCCCTGACTTAGGCCAGCATTGAAGCATAAAAGGTACCCGAGGTCCAATAAAAAGTAGAAGAAAGTTTTTTTTTTTTCTTTTTGAAGACACTTTGATTCTTTTAAAGAAATTTTAACTGGCTCATGTTGCAGATGTAATTTTAAAAAATAAATTAGGCAGATGTCTTTTCAATCTTACTTCATTAACTAAAGTAGCACTCCCTGACATAGGTGACAAACTCCAAGTTCTTAAGTAGCTACACGCAAGACAAGTTCATCTTGCAGCCAACTGGAACAGAGATGGGGACTGTCTTCCATACCACTGTACAAACTGACCAAAGATCCCCGAATCACCATGAGTGATGACATGCGGCTTGTGAACAGTAAGAGCACACTGATGCATAACCACGTCAACCTGGAATTGACAGGCAATACTTCTATCACATATCATTGATTAGTGCCTGTTGTCACAGGCACGATTATTTTCCAGGACAAATGGGAAATGCTGACGTAAGCTGTATATCTACTTTCCAGTGAGAACACTGCATTTGGCAGACAAACACAACCCCAAATGGAACAAGAGTTCACTGGCATTCCAGGGAATCTTAAGGACCCCTTTCATTCAACAAATTATAGTCCAGGCCTTTGTAATTGCTTCCAGGGTCAGAAAAACATAGCCAGAAGAAATAATGTTTACCAAATTTCTAAAGCTGGCTTCATCAAAGTAGATTTCCACTGACTCCTAAGTAACATTCCAGAAAGCAAGCTCACAGGTTCCTAGAAACTCAGAAAGCTGGATCTTTCCCTAATAAAAACAAGGCATCGAAGTCTGAGCAAACAGTGGAGAGTAGGAAGGAGGTAAAATACCACTGTGAAGAAAGTTCTTCCCCGTAAATAAAAGTGAAGCTCTTCCCAGCCTAAGATATGGGGTGGGGTGCAGTCAGCTAAAAGAAGAGATGTTCATAGAGACGTTCAGAAGGAACAGGTCAGAGGTTAAATGCAGCTTCTATTTTCATCTGGCTCTAAAGATCCCAGATTTTGGCCCAGAAAAGGGAGGCATGCCAACCTGACGCAGTAATCATAGAGTTTGAAAAGAAAACAGTGTAGTATGACCAGACAGAAACAGGCACTGAGCTGGGCAGTCTCCTACTTATTTCCCAGCACTTTGTTGCTTGCAATAGATCCAGTAGTTTCCAAATACCTGGATGAGAAATAAATAAGAGCTCAAAGTGCACTGAATCATGTGTAGGAGAAGAAGAATGCAGGTGCAGTGTTCATAAAACTTGTTCATCCACGGCACACATCAGATTGTGCCATACATCAAGGAAGAAATTTTCATTATTAACTGTGTCCAGAAAGGATCCAGAAGCTACTGCAGTGGTTGGAGACACAGCTCCCATATGTAATTAGGAGTCACACCTTGTCCCAGCTCCCAGGGACACAAAGAGAGAAAAAAGGGTTGGGTGAGAAAAAAAAGTATCAGAAGCCTAACATATCCAGTTTTTCTACAAGGAAAGGGAAGCTTCTTACTAAAATAATGGCCAAAATACAATGCTTAAATTTGACCACAAATTCAACACATTTGAACTGACAACCCCAGGATACTATAAAATCCATTGTCTGCTGGAGGCATCTTTGTGGAACCTGGGAAGAAAATGGAAGTAGGAAGAGAATACTGAAAAGTTCTACTTCTGTGCCCCAGAGTGATAAAAGTGCAAACTATAACCCAATGCACTGTGTTTATTTTTGTTAAATTGTCTTGTTCCCCCTCAAGCTGAAGGCATATGTCAAAACACTTTTACCTGCTAGAGGAAAGAGTATTTTAAATGCAATCTCAGGATGTTAGGTATGGAAGACTTCCTCACAATAATGGTAGATTTGTGTGGTTGTTATAAATGCAGCCTTGGGGTCAGAAAACGTGCGGGTAGCTCATGCCAGCCACATCACCTTGAATTGCTTGTTACATATTGAGCCTCAGTTTCCACCTTTAAGAAGAAAAGTCACATATGTTTTCCAAGCTTTCTCAGAGTTTACAAAAGATGTGTATGCAGTGTGTTCACCACACAAGCTAGCGCAGAGTAAATGCCAATGAAAGTTATCCCAGAATCAATGCAGTGCCAACATTTTTCAGATAAGGAAATACTGAATCAAAGAGATTTGGTTCTTAAAAAAAAAAAACCCACATTAAAAATATTAATTATCTATCTTCAGGTTTAAATAGAGCATTCATTTTCAGAAAAATAGGTCCCAGTCCTATATCATACTGGTTTATTTTATTTTCATTATCAAGACCATTGCTAGAGATAAGAATTCAATTCACAACAGAGGCAATTATAGTATATATATACATATATATATATATATATATACATATATATATATATATATATATATATATATATATATATATCATGAAATTGTTTCAAGTTTAAAGCCAAGATAAAGATGAAATTATAACACTGCCCTTGCATGGACTTTTTACAAAAGCACTTCATTCAAATTTTGAAAGTTTACTGTTCATTACACTAAGTGTGTGTAAGCTAATTATCTAATGCCCAATTAACCCTTAACCCTTGGCAAGAACTCCAGTTTCTCCCAGATGCAGCTGAAGGAGTCATAGTGATATACAGTTGTGTTGATAATACCTGGCCTGTGTTATCAAGCATTTCCTATGTGGCAGCACTGTGGTAAACATTTTGCCATGTGTCAATCTATTTCCTAATGAAAATAACTGTATGTTACAATTTTCATTTTAAAATGAGATTCCTGGAGGAGGCAAACTTGCATGGTTAGTTAAGAGCCAAGATCTCAGCCAATATTTGGCTCAAAGTCCTTTTCTTTCATTTCCTCTTTGTTCAGAACCTGAGCAATTTTCTCTAAACCAGTTTAGGATAAAAACTTCAACAGTCCTTTTCTGTTTTAGTTTTGTTTGTTTCTATTTTCAGGTCCTTGTTTCTCAAAATCACTGTATTTCCTCTTCTTCAACTTATCATTTGTTCTATTTTTCAGGAATATTTATGAATAAATGAACAAAGATGAACTAAGACCGCTTCCGAGCAGTAAAAGCACAACCACACTTGATCAGGGTGACAAGTCTCTCGTCCCAAACATATCGTGTAAAATCATGGCCTGAAACTAGCTAAGACTCACCTCCAAGCTGTCACTTCAAACTCAAGACTTTATTCTTTGGGGCTCGTATTTAGCTCAGTGGTGCCACCACCTACCTTTCAAGTACAAGGTTGTGAGTTCAACCCCTGATACTGCAAAGAAACAAAACAAAAATTACCCAGGAAAGACCTCATGCTTGACCACTGTAATTACTGCAGTAGCCACAGCAAAGTAGGGCAACCACGGAAATAAAAGAAAATCATAAGTCTCTCATAGCATATCCTAACTCTAGAATTAGGTGATAAATCATTTTTTTCTGAATCTATTTGTTCATCACTAAAACAAGAAAACAATTGCTCACACACAAAACCTATGAAGACACAGCATGATACTATGTGTGAAATCTATGCCACAGTATTATTATCCCAAAATATCAGGAAAAACTCCAAGCTTGCTAAAATAAATGTCTAGACTATCATAGGTAAAGCAACAATGTCATTTTGTCATAAAATATTTAATTCCAAAATAAATGGTGAAATTAACAAAACTTGAAAGAGACCCTGCTATGATAATCTCTATATGAGTGAGTTTTGAAGTTCTTAAACACCAGTTCATTTGTTTTCAGATGTGGGACAATTTTCCATAGGTCAAGCACAGATAACAATGATAATGATAATTGCTTTCTGTTCTATCGGTAACACTTTTCCCCTTTTTTCCTTCTCTCCCTCACTGTATTATTTTCCTCCTTATTCCCATTAGTTTTTGTGGACAGATGATAAACGTTGGAAAATCTATAGCCACATCCAAGAGACTACTCTGCAGTGAATCAAGAGCTCACCCGTCACATCTCCACCTCAGCGTACTGCTGGTACCCTCCTTTCTCAGGGAATGGACTGTACGATGAACAGGGAGGCTGAATGGGACATACTCAATGTACCACACACTTCCGACTGTCATGTCCCTTGCCGCAGATTAACAATGCAGTTCAGCACATACTAAGATACAGGTTTCATTGCTTCAACACATTAATTTTGTATAATATCACATGATTCTCTAATCCCACTTGTCAACACAGGTACACAGTAGCCGCACTACACTAAAACCAGAAGCCCCTCTTGACTAGGTCTGAGAACCAATGTATTTGAAATTCAAAACAATCGCATCATCTCATCCCTAAAACACAAAGCAGGTTGTCCAGATAAATGAGACAGCCATAGACTGAAAACAAAACATACACTAACACAAAACACTGCGTGACGAGGATGACATTTTCCAAAAAGAAAGTCCTAAGAAAAAAAGAAAAACAACTTCTGTGGTATATGGTTTACATTACTCTTGTGCTTCATTTCCGATAATGAAGTGCGGTGAGAAATGTTTCTTTCCAGATATTCGTGAAAGAGAATAAAGTCCAACAGTGGGTGTTGCTTGTTTCAATAGGAAAGATGAGAACCGAGAAGAGGCTGATAAATAATTTATGAACAAGATTGCTTCACTGATCAGATTTGGTGGTGAAAACTTCTTTGAAAACCCACGATGAACATTCTTAATGGAAATTATTTGCAGTTCTCCTGGGTCGTTGTCTTTTTTTTCCCCCTGCTATTAGTTTGATTCAGGCTTGACAGTCACTACCGTGCAGAGATGTAGCAACAAACACAATGAAAAGCCTTTCCACATGATTATTTTTGAAAGTAATAAGACACGTGTGACCTGGAAAATCAGGCCCTCAGAGGTGTCAGGTAAGGAGGAGGAGGATTATATTTTTAAAAGCTGTCTTCAGCTTTGCAGTGTGCGGGGTCTCAGAGGCAAACTTCCGCGGGACCAGGACGGACCTTTGCTGCCATCTACTGGTCTGTAATGTAAGATAACATTCAGAACTCCAAAGACAGAGAAGTGAGCACTGGAGAAGGGGGAAGTCATTCTTTGTATTACGCACGAAAATCCCCGTGGAGAAGAATTTCTACAGTCAGTCACGGAACTATATGCATCTTCAGCTGGAGAATATTCAATAACACCCCTCATATAATTGAGCGATTCTACCAACGAGAAGGATCATCTCTCTCCTCCCCTGGTTCCCTCAACCACAACAGGTCTGAACACGTCTGCACTCGTATTCTCTTCTCCTGACGCCTAAAATTGATGAACAACAGCATAATGTGATTATTCGAATGCGTTTTGTTGTCAGAAGATCTCCTAACAGTTACTAGCTGCTTGGAACTTCAAGCAAGTTATTTAACACCTTTAAGCATCATTTTTCTTATACAGAAAATGGGAAGCGTGGTATTTACTTCCCGGAATCTCTGTTCATCTGTTTATTCACATCTATTCATTGACACGCTGACTTGAGGTTTAAAATAAATGGAATCTCTTAACAGAGCCTAGCTGTGGCCTCTAACACCCTTGCGGCTTATTTCCCAGCACACTGCAGTGACCAGCTAGCGATTTCTATTATTGAAAGGAAAAACAATCTAAAATGATTCCGCTCAGTCATAAGCTTCCCCTATAAATTAGAAACCTAGTCTTTGTACCTCAAGGAAGGTCGTGAAAAGAAGGAAGAAAATCAATGTCAAGGGGAAAAAGATAGGTAGACAGATCAGAGAATATGTTTGCACAAGTGTGTCCAAATAAATAAAATAGACTTGAATTCCAGCTCAGTTCGGTTCACAAACCAGTTTAAATAACAGGTGAATTGAATTTATAATATATAGAGTCTGATGGAGTGCAATCATGATGTGTATATTTGATGTACCAATAAAGATAAATATATATATATATATATATAGAGAGAGAGAGTCTGAGTGAATGAAGGTATATGATGATGATTTAATGATTATACTCAGGTCGTTTAATTTGTCATTCTCTTTTATAGGCATTTTTTATTCAGGCAGATACACTTACTCAGAGAAATTTTTAAGTTATATGTTTTCAAAGGGGAGAGAAAGAAAGAGGACCACTTTTTACTAAACAACCATAGACAATGTAAGCATGTTATGTGAGATTTTTGAACATCTACTTCACACAGACTCATAATCATCACTATAAAAAAGAAGTGAGGGAAATAATCATCCATACTCACAAGAGGACTTCCCTGGAAATCCTCTTCCAGTACCACTATAAAATCATTTGAATAAGCTTCTAGAAATTTGATGACCAAATAACAAAGGTGCAGGACACTCTGTTAGACAGATGCAAAATTCAGTTCTGAAGTTCACCCTAAGTCTCTACCTCTAAAAACCTTTACCTACACCAAAATCTACTTGATCGCTAGGGAAATAGTGCAGCACCGAATGACAGTTAGTAAAGGAAAATGTAGAAAACTAGATTACTCTAGTGGCTAGAGTTCCTATCTCAGCTCTGCCAAATAGTATATATGGGAACCTAGATGGGCCTCAAAATTTCTGTTCCTGTTTCTCCTCACCTGGAATGTGAGGTCTACAAACAGTCTCTAAGGTACAGAGTTGTTTGAAAGACTAAATACATGTAATATGTGCAAATTGTTTTATAAGAGTGCCTGACTTGTAGAAAGTACCATGAGTCAGCTATTATTATAGGAGCAAAGAATATTTGGGATGAAAAATTCTACTTAGAAAAAAAAGAAAGAAAGAAAGAGGTTGCCCTTTACAACTTTTAGTTAGGTTAGCAATTTCCATAGTTTTTATTTGCTTGTTTTTAACCAGAATTGTATTTTTTAATATTTATTGAAACATTAAATATACACATCATGATTACACTCCATAATGGGGATTTGTACCAGTATAAGACACATCTTAATTCTCATTTTTTCCCCTAGCCCTACCCACCCTACCACCCCCCCATATACATAAAATTTGTTTCCTTACTTTTTTGTTACAATCTCAACATTTTCCCCTTTCACCCTATTTTACATTGAGCATTTTCTATTTCACAATATATAACATACAATTGTATTTTTAAGAAAAAGTGTACCCAAGTCTTGATTTTTAAGAGAAATGGCGCTGAGTTAGCTGAAGCAGATGGGGGTTGAGACAGCCACCACAATGTCCCTTCAGTGGTTCTGTTACACTGCAGGGACCCCCAGTTACTGTTACTCTTAAAAGGCCTCCCTAACTACCTGTGGGGTCAGAGGGGAAAAAAAAATCTTTTTTTTTTGCCTTTTTGTGTTTTCCCATCACAAATTTTCCTAGGAGTGAGTTTGACCTGAGGCAATGAAACCAGAAACACCAATGGGAGAAGACACAGACCGCCTTCTCTCAATCTCATGACCTCTCATACTGTGGGGCATTAGGCCCTAGGTCACCGGTGAGGAAAAGGCTGAGTACAGGCTGTGTGTTTAAGCACTGAGGATATTGTGTGTGGGATCCACCAAGTCTAGCGCTTTGGTTATTTGTTGTTTATCAAGTGGACCCTCAAACAGCTAGTGAGGAAAGTCTTGTATGAGGTTATTGAGCACTGTAAAACTTCATGATGAAGCCACACAACCCACACTGGTACAGATACGGTAATAATTAAGACACAGCTCACAAGTTGGAGCTCAGGGGTCCTTATAAAATGAAGCCCTGGCTGTGTGGATAGAAATTGAGCCTGACAGTCACTCAGTACAATCCCTAACCTACTGCTCTTCATCATGCTACCTAGTTCTCCTCTCTTCAAGGTTAAGAAAAGGGTATTTCTGTTTACTCTGAAGTTATTGTTGGTGATGTTGATGGTGGTGACCCCTGAAAATCATGGCTTTGAACTTAAGCCAATGGGATGTATATTGCTTAAAACATATCTATCCAAACAGATGCTTCTTCTAAGTAAAATTACTAAGGATTTGGTAAAAGTTATCATAGCTTTAACACTTACATAGAAACGTATTTTGAGTGTACCAGAAAAATAACGAAAAGCAGTTTGGAATGTGTAATTTATTCATTAAGTTTTTAATGATCAAAGAAATTTTTCTTATATCTGTGGAATATCAATACCAAACCCATCTGTGCATTTTTTTTTCCCCATGGGGATGATATAGAAGTTTGACAGTACATTCCCAGCTGTATCTCTGTGTGTATTGCAATGGCCACAGTTTTTTTCAATTCTACTAACTAATTTAATATAGGTCTGCTTCAGTAACATTTTTCTAAATGTTTGTCCTTATGATAATTCAAAATGTTAAAATATATTTTGATTATTTGATACATATTGATATTTTAGAATGAGAAAATTTTGTCATCTGCTAGAATTTTTCCATTATAAATACAAAAATTTCCCCAAAAAATTAATTTTCCAATGACAACTCTTCAGTAGTTTTCTCCTTGCTATCTAAAATTGCATATGAAACAATATAGGAGGACACTATCATGTAAAAAGATGAAGTAGAAAGACAAAAACTGAGTGGCTCCCAGAATAAATGTAATCTGATAAAAATAGATCACAACAACAAACCCTTTAATCCCTTTACCATATTCAACATATGTAGATACAGATCAGTAAGCCTAAGAGGAAAATATTTACTTTGATACTTATAGCTACATTTGGCCACTTATTCAACCATGATTATCAATTGTTATCAGGTGGCAAAGACAACCTTTAGGAAACAGAAATGCTGATGAGTTTTCTAGCAGAAAGGGATGCTAGGAATCAAGCACTGATCACTGTTCATCTAATCAGACTCACTCAAAGCTTGACCTTGATCTTGATCTAGTAGTTGGTAATAAAATGAAGCGGGACAGAGAACTCTGTGCAAAGGCAGAGGGTGTGTGTCCAACACGAGGCTAAGCACTAGGTAAAGAATTAGTAGTGAGATTAAAAAGCTGTGGTTCTTCTACAGAATGGAGTATTACTCTGCCATAAAAAATGATAAGTTTGAATCATTTCTACTTAAATGGACATACCTTGAGGATATCCTCATTAGTGAAATAAATAGGGCACAGATAGGTACATATCGCATATTTTCTCTGGTATGAGAAAATAAAGATGTAAATGAATCCTAGCATTGTACGTTATATATTGTGCAATAGAAAATGCTCAATGTAAAATAGGGTGAAGGGGGAAAATGTTGAGATTGTAACAAAAAAGGAAGGAAACAAATTTTATGTATATTGGGGGGGTGGTAGGGTGGGTAGGGCTATGAGAAAAAATGAGAATTAAATTGTGTCTTATATTGGTACAAATCCCCATTATGGAGTGCAATCATGATGTGTATATTTAATGTACCAATAAAGATTAAAAAAATAAATAAATAGAAAAAAAAAAGAATTAGTAGTGAGGACAACCGCAGAGTCTGGGCTTGGCCAGCAGCAATGCCATATTATCCTGGAGAAGTCCTGAGTCCCATACTGTTGGAACTTTTCAGAAAGCTTATTTTAGAGTCTTTTCTGAACAGATTTTTAATTCTGTGATCTACTTAGTAGCTTCAACTCCACTTTTACTCAGTTTACTACACTCAGCTTCTCTTTCTTGTCATGAAGAATTATAAATTAGTTGCTCATGTACTTTGAACCAGAAGTATAGCATTTACCTCTGTAAGACTTTCTTCTAATTCATTTAGTTTACTTGATCAACATCATTTATCTCCTTCAGTAGTAGAACTTAGCTTTCCTTTTAATATAATAGCATCTACCACAACATTACCTACATAGTCTATGTACCAAATCAAAATTGTTCAGCTGAATAAACAATCAAAGACGGAAAAAGAAAAAAAAATTCTTTCTCACTTCACTCATGGAGAAGTTTCTTTTCAATTTAATGGACCAACATAAAAGGTTAATAGCTATTTTAAAATAAGGTTAACTAAACCAGCATCCTAGTTTGTGCCATATATTTCACTTATACACATATAAAAACTACACCCAGCTCTGAGTGGTTTGGTATTGGTGGGGTAAAAAATGGGAGGTAAAGAGATTACATTAGTCTAAAAGAATGCATAGAACAGTGGCTGTGGCTATCAGTCCTCTTTAGGATTTTTAGAGAAGAAATAAATATTCAAAAAATAAACTTCATGTAGCACCTTGTCATCTACAAGTCACCTGCAAAAAAATTTTCCAAAATTGGGAGATAATCAAGGACTATACCATCTTTTACAACAGAAAGAAAGGAAGTGCCTGACTTATTAAAATTGAACTTAGCTTAATAAAACTGAACATAGCACACAGATGATTTTGATAATTTATTCAAATAAAATTATCCACAAAAATCTTGAGTCTAGAATCAAGGAGTGTAAATGAGTCTGGTGGGAGGTTCTTGACAGGTATTTGATAAATGAATAAATCATTTATTTTTAAAATATTTTATGTCATAGTGTTATCATCAGAGCTAAAAGTAGATATACTTTCTACTTCCTCCATTGGAAACTTCCAGCAGTCATCATGTTCCTCTCCATCTCTTCACATACACTTTCCTTGCCCAGAGATGCACAAAACAGTGAAGCTCATAGAGAAATCACAAAATCAGGATTGTCAGATACTGGCTTTGCAACAAGCTAAAACTCATAAAAGGTAGACTCTACAATGCTTTCTTTGTTTAAAACCTCTTATCCTAACACTCTTCTGCCTTTCAGATAATCATATTGGAATATATCTCCCATGCTGGAGCTTTCCAGACTAGGATGGACTTGAGGAAATCTGAAGGAGAGAACTTTAACATCTCTCACACCAAGGAGAGCATGGTTGACCTAACCATGATAAATACTACATTTTTTCCCCAAAGCATCAGCTATCAAGAAAGCAGCTAAACAAGTAAAAATTGGATATCTCAGTGTAAATAATACTTTTTCTCTGCCTGTCACTGAAACTTGCTAGTGATAAATTCATACAAATATTTAAGATGTGAAAAAAAACTGAAGTCATTGTGCTGAAACGAGTGAATATATATTTTGATGAGATGAAATGACATTGGTCTTAACATGGAAAAAACTGTAGAAAAAAAAAGCTTGTGTATATAGAGGGTGGGGTGTAGGGAACACAGGAAGGGGGAAAATGAGAATCAAGATGTGTCATGTACTGGTACAAACTCTCGATGTTAAATGTGATCATAATGTATATATAAAATGCACCAATAAAATCACTTTTTAAAAAAGCGAATCTCCACATTTTTACAACTGTTTGGAAATTTAAAAAGAAAAACATGGAAAAAGATGTTATCAGTATAGACATAGAGGTCCATCTTTCTGAGATTTTAAACTTCTTTGGAGAAAGAAGAGAAATATATACACAAGAACGAAAACAAAATTGAAGTCAAAAACAGACACGAAGTATCAATATCTTTACCCTCTTCCCAGAGCAAATTTCTTCTTAAATATTTGTTCCCACACCAAGTTAAATGTCTCAAAGATAGATTCACTATTGATGTAAACTAGTCATTAATAGCAATGCATTAAATATCTGTTAAAGAATAATACACTAATTGCTCTCTGAAACAGTTCTTTAATTTTTTTTTTTTTTTTTTTTTTTTGGTGTTTAACAGTAAGACTAGAGATCTCAGGCTCAGGCAAGTGACAGGAATACTGGCTTCATTTAACTTCCCTGTTTTCTTAAAGCTAGTGTCGTGGATTCGCACTGTGCTGCTCTAGGGAATTTCTCCTACATATATAATTTTAGCATTAGTTTTTTAAAGAAGCTTTTGGTAAATAAAAAAGTCTTAATCATCAGACAAACTAAGGCTCAATCTTAACTCTTAGGTAAAGTGAACCACTCCATGCTTCAGCAGTCTTATTTGACAAATGGGAATACTGGTATTTTAATATTCATTTTAAAAGTTTATTTGAAGGGATAAATAGAACAGGACATTTAAAAGCACAGTGTATAATAAAAACTCAATAAATATTAGTATTACTGGTACTGTTACTTATTCCTCGCAAACTTATTCCTGTGTCCCAGGGTCTATGACTATTTTGTTGCTGCTTTAAGATCTGAGTCATATGAGATTTGACTCTAATTCAGCTATGTACCTAAATTAACATTTTATGTAATTAGCATCTCTTGATATGCATGTCTAGGTTCCTTTTTTCCATAATTATCTTTTCTTCCCCCTCTTCAACAACAGTGCCACCCACATAGTTTTTCAAATTATAGCTTTCTTAGCCTGAGATTATACAACTGCTCAAATGGCCATTTTAAAAAATTGCAGTATAACTAAAAAATGAAATCCTAACAGATAGTAACTGTGTTCTGTCATGCTATAGGAAGGTCCGGGCCCAAACAAAAGAGAGCAGGAACCCGTAGCACTGACTGCCTGCAGTATATGCCCACTCTTCTCATCCCAGAAGTCCTTCACCATCTTCCATCAAGTTTGTATAAATGTAAATGTACCAGTTTCAGAACTCTGAGAATTCAATACGAGTGAACCAGAAATGCATCCAACCCACCCATTTTCCAGCCTCCTGTACCCTGAAACCCACCAGGTACTCTGCAAGATTTAGAAACCAAGTTGGATTGTGAGATGCTAGAAATTCTTCTCTCCATATCCATATGAGCTCTGCCAGGTTCCTCAAGACAGGTGAAAGATGGGCCGGGCATTTAGCTCAGTGATTCCAGTGCCTGTCTTGCAAGCACAAAGACCCGGGTTCGGTCCCTGGTAACCACATACAATACTGGGAGTGGAGACTCACGCCCAGCAGCAATCAGTACCACATTCCACACTGCTGGGCGTGGTGGCTCACGCCTGTAATCCCAGCACTCGGGAGGCAGAGGCAGGAGGATTGCTCTGATGTGAGTTGGAGGCTGAGCTCAGGGCCAGCCTGAACCACAAAAGTGAGACCCTGTCTCAAAAAAACCTAAAAAAAAAAAAAAAAAAAAAAGACAGGTGAAAGATAAAAGAAAGAAGAAAATTCAGGGAAGCAGTACATTTTTTTCATGTGTGAAATTTAAGTTTATAGTTACAGAGAGCAGAAAGCAAAAAAAATACTATTTACCTCTTTATGCTATTTGTTTCTAGCTACTTTTTTGAACATTCTATTCTCTACTTTAATTCAACTTCATTAAAAAAAATAAAATCTTAATGCTGAAAATGACTTAGAAAGTGTATTTAATTATGAGATAGTTGATTCATCAATTGTTTAGACAGCTCACTGAGTAACAAGTCTCATGGAGGACACAGGAGTGTCTTGGTAGATAGATAATCCAAACATACTACCGTTATCTAGCACACATGTAACCTCCTCAAGCTCTGGAGTCAGTGAAGAGCTAGAGTCTTTCCTGACTATTTTTTTAAAGGATCGTAAAGGAAGACTTCATGGATAGTTAGTTTTTTCTTTTTATATGATATTTATTTATTTATTTAGGCTTATAATTGTAAAATTGTTGTTTTCCCCAAGACAAAATAGAAAAAAAGGTAACAGAGAGAGAGATAACCTCCCTTCTCAGTTTTTTATGCTGAAAGTTACCATCTACTTTGATGAAATCAACTGACTCGAATGTCGAAGTCTCTCTCCCCTACACTCGGGCATATATAATTACTGAAGGCTCAAATTTCCTTAAAATTGGGAAATTTTAAGTGTTCCATTTGTAAGAAGTTGGACTATTTTTATAAAACTCTCAGTGAGCACGTTTTTAGCCTATTAACTGGAGTGTGGTAGTCATGTTAAAGTAATTGTTTCATTTCCTGAGCGCCCAGTCCTCAGAGAAGTGTCTCCTTATTTCCTCCATTTTTTTTTTTAGTTGAAGCGTCTGAGTCTTGGGCAGTATGTTCTGGTATTAAGCAAGATGTCCCCACATAAATGGGGGAACTGATTAGATCTTATTGCAAAGCTCACCTGCTGAAGCAGTGACTTTGGCTCGTTGTCAATTAAGAAGATGTGTCAATAAAATCATATACAAGTGTTTCTAAGGCACACACACTGAAAATTAATAGGAAGGTAGAGAAATAATGGCGATGTGATCAGACAACAATAAAATGTATAGGCCAACTGCTCTTATTCCTTCCTTAGTGAAAAATAACCGCGCTGAACACAGAATAAAAGATTCTTTGTTTCCATATGCAGAAGACAAAGCACTGGGCGTCTGAGGCCGAGTATTGCAGCTGCCGCTCTCTTCCTCTTTCCCTGCTTGAGGGTCCAATTAAAATAGAAAAAGGCTGAAGTTTTTGTTTATCTGTTTCCAATAGCTATGTATGATTCACTTTGATTTCTCTAGACATGAAAACAGTTGGGCTTGTAGGCGGGAAGAGGCAGAGAGACCAGTGACGGCCATCTGCTCAGCTCATAAAGGGCAGCCTGACGGTGGTGCGCTTAATAAAGTCATTTCTTCTTGTGAATGCTTAGCAGCTGAAGAGGTGGAAGGTCAGAGAAACTTGCACAGCTTTGGTACAGTCAGAGCTCAGAGAAATGCCTCAACATACTCCTCCTCTGCTTGTATTAGACCCAGCTGCTGCTGTTGCCTACAAACATCTCTGCAATTAACAGGAAACATTTTCACCAGAGAATATGAGAAACTGGAATACCTAAGTTCTAAGCAAATATCTAAATGATTCCACCTTTTTTGTAGCATTTCATTGACTGCAAGCTACTCAACAAACGGAAAGCAATATTCAAATATGGACTGCTTTTATGTACTATATAGTGACATCTTGACAAGTCTGTTGAAATAACAAAATGATGCTCACAATATTTTCTCAAAAGCCTCAGGACTGTAAAGCAACAGAGCCTACATTCAAATGTGGGTCTTTTTATTCCTATTTCAGCAGTTTTTCCCCTGTAACAGGACTGCAGCATTTTGCTCATTATTACATTACTATCTCAAAATATAATTATCCTTGATAGAGTTTGTATCAGTAATCAGAAACCAATATTGTGGACAGGGTTTGTGCAGCTGATGTATCAATTAAATAAGAACAAGAATAACTTGAGGCCCACAAGGTTCTTTACCAGCTTGCAATCTTTTATTGTCCCATGATGTTTACAAATATCAGTATATTGACCCTACATTTTTTTTTCGAGTCACCTTATTCATACCATGAAGTTAAGGATTTTTCCAAATCTTCCTGGAATAAATTAGTCCCATTCTCCCATTCTTTTACAATCTGAAGAAACCTTAATAAAAAAAGAATCTTCTGAAGTGCAAGAATATATTCATTTCTGTGAAAGCCACTGCCTTATTTTCTTTAGGCCATTTAGACTGTCTTGAATCTGTCACCCTGTAGACCTGTGCTAATCTCATTGTATTAAAAACTGTCTAGAGTTTGTGTACTTCATTAAAGCTGAGCCTCTCTTGTCTACCTTTTTTATCCAGGTGAGAACTGACCGTTTTGAAATGAGAATAACCCAAATATCTGAGTCAGAATTCCCTTTCATTCCAAATTACTCACATGTGCCCCAAACTGTTGGTGATCTGGTGTCGAGTGGCTCTTGGATTTCCTTGTGTGGTTAGTCCCTACACTCAAAGCCAATGACTTATGGGGAATGTGGTGTGAAGCTTGCTTTTCCAACTGGAGCTCTCTTTTCAATTCCAGCCAGAGTCAGTGGTGACTGAATGTCATCACCTATAGATTGATTTTTGATCCTACAGTGCCCCAACACATTCATCTTAGACTTGTTCCAAGGAAGTGACTGTCAGCATCTCAAAAACCACTACCAGCAGCATGTTTCATCAATCAATATATGCAATATTTTCTTTTAGATCTGAAACAAATCCAAGTTCTCCCAAACCCAAAGCCAAGTCCACATGCATGGAACATATTAGTGACTTTCCTCAGTGTGCCCTGTTTTGTGCATACTTTGTAGTGATCAGGATTTGAGGCCAATAATGTATATAGTGGTTTTATTTTGTGGCATCAAAAAGTCAAGAGAAAATAAGAGAGCTATGGCTAGCTCTTCTTTTCCCATCAGAGATTTGTTCATCTCTGAATGATTCTGAGAACTTTTTTTTAAGGGAATAAAGAGAAGGACATTAAAATATGGAGTAAGAAAGGGAAGGGAGGGAAATAAAAAAATTAAGATGTGCTTGTACGTATATCAACTAACCATAATGAATGCAATCACTATGTACTACAAACATACATTAATACAAATTTAAAGAACTGCAAGCACTCAGTACACCCAAAGTCATCCACTGCTATGAAAAGAATGTAGCACAGAGAATAAACCAAGCCTGGGATCAATATGGATGAAGGAATGTCCACCATTCGAGCAAAGGTTATTAACCAGGCCACAAATCTGTAAACCAGAAAATGGTTTAAACATGTTAGGAGGGGAAGCAAATGAAAAGGCAAGTTTATTCTTTACATAATGAGGGTGAAGAAAAGACTGTGCTAACATTGGTGCTTAGAATTTATGCTGTTCAAATATTTATAAAAAAAAAGAATTTTCAGTTTGGCATCAAATTTATAGAAAACATAATAAAACAAGATTGGGAAGACTTTTGTTCAGTTAATCAGAAAAAAGGGGAAATCAAAAGTTTGTACAAACATAGACTAAGCACTTTATTTTACCAGAAGGGCATAAATAAACATTTATTGAGCAATGTTTTTTGAATATTAGTACTTTGAGGATACCTCTAATAATTAAAGTTTCTGCTTCCTTTCAAAATGGTCAACTGGGGTCAGGGATTTAGCCCAGTGGCCCCATGTCTGCCTTGGAAATGCAAGGTCCCGAGTTTGATTCCCAGTACTGGCAAAGAAAAAAAAAAATGCATGATTCAAATTAGCCACCTTTCCTGTTTCTTTGCAAAACATGAGACAATCCTAACATAAAGGAGGAAAGGTTTGTTCGGCTCATGATTTCAGAGAATTCAGTCCACAGTTAGCTGGCTCCAAGGCAGGCACATCATGGCAGAAAGACATGGCAGAGCAAAGCCAAAGTCCATGAAATCGATAGTTCATGAGGCCAAGAAATGAATCAGGAGAACAGAGCCACAGGGACCAGATGTACAACCAAGATCACAAATCTGTGATTCACCCTGAAGTGTTTAATAATCTCCCAGGCAGTTACCAAACCAACAATCAGAAATCACCCTTAACTGTCTCAGCCCACCCTTTGTTCTACTATCCCAAAATGGCTCTTTGAACCATACTCAACCTTCAAATAAACACAAGGTCATAATTCTGACTAACATGACACACAACTATCCTGCATCCCACCAAAACACAATAATCATGTCCACAAAGTCTCAGCAGTCCCAGCCCTGCTAAAAACTGAACTCAGAATTTTCTCTGAGACTCAAGGCAAACACTTAGTTCTGAATCCCTGCAGAAATTAAAAATAAGTTACATAATCCCAAGGTGCAACAGATCAGAGTACATATTCCTATTCTAAAAAGGAGAAATGGGAAATAAAAAAGAAGCAGACCAAAGCAACACCAAAATCCAGCACGGAAATCATTAGACCATCTGTTTTTATGTCCGGCACCTGGAAAACATCATGATGGCATGCAGTACCGGGAGACTTAGGCAGCCCCACCACTATGGCCTAACCAGTTGGAGCCCACACTGCCTCTTCTTTTGGGCTGGCTCTACTCATAGTCTGTGGCTTTCCTTGGCAGACAGTCCACCTTCGTGGCATTTTTAATTTCCTAGGGTTCCCACTACACCTTCAGCTCATTCCCACAGCTTCATACAACAACCTTTCAGGGTAAATTGCCTGGCCTCCCAGACCTTCCTTAGAAATCTGGCTAGAGGCCTGCCTCCTCCTACTATTGTTACATTCTGCACGTGTGATGACCACCATTTGGACAGTACCAATATATGCTACTACCTCAAGCTGTAGCTGGCTCACATGGCTGGATCATGGATACAGTGAAGCCTGACTTCCTAGATAGATAAGCACAGTGAAATCAATCCTGGGGAACCAGTTTCTTGGGGGGCCCTTCTCAAGCAACCAGGATTCTCAGCAACCCTGTCCTCAAATAAAGGGTTGAGACTTTTACACCTTGATGTTCTTCATGGTGGGGCCCTGCTGACTTTTAAGATGCTCTAAAGATATCTTTCTTCCCATTGCTGCATGAAGGACTTGGTTTCTTTCAAATCTCTTTAGAAATCACCTCATGTTATCCCTGATTTTACACATAGTTCCTGTGGGGCCAAATTTCAAATTTTTCTGCTATTTTCTTGTCCTTGGTTCTCACTATTAATATGGTTAAATGCATGTAGTACCCATGCCACCGACTCTATACTGATTGCTTTGAAATTCCCACTACCAGATCTGTTAGTACATGGTCCTGACTTTCAATCTTGTGTACAGTCTCAAGACATGGGAAAAATATACAAAACTTTTTTTTCCAGAGTAAAAGATATGACTTCCAGCATGTTGTCAATGAAATTTTCATTCCCAAGTAAAACCTCTTGAGCCTAGAATTTACTGTCTGCATTTCTATCAACATTCTGGCCTCCTGAGCTCAGTCCAGAGTTGTCCTTCAAGTTTCCCTTGCAGATCTTCTGCCCCACATCTCCAAAATTTTCCAAAGTCCCTCCTCAAGTAAGCTCCAGATGCTTATAAACCACATAGTCCAGGAGACTCATAGTAATGAACCCCAGGCAGTTACCTATGTTGTATTTTCCTATTGTTGGTTTTCCTATTGTTGGACAAAATACCTGACATCTGTAACTTAAAGGAGGCAAGGTTCATTTGGATGATGGTGTCAGAAGATTCAGTCCATGGCCAGCTAGCTCCAAGGCTGGACATCGTGACAGAAGGGAATGGAGGAGCAAGCTGATTATGCAGTTAGGAAGAGAGCATCAGATCCATGGCAGGAAGGAAGGGGCGAAGGACTGGATATAATAGTCAAGATCATACCTCTAAGACTCCCACATATACCCATCCAGAAATGTGCTCTATTAATCTCCTAGCCAGGTCCCAAGTGAATCAAGTGGCTAATCCACTTAGTCACCACAATTTTCTTGCCCAAAATCATATATATTACATCATTCAAGGCTTCCAGTTCTAATCTCTTTAAAGAAAAAGAGCTCAAGAACTCACACATTTTCAACAGAACAACTTTCTAGACCTTTCTTTTCCTTAAAAGTACTCTCATTCATTCCTTATTGACTTCATTATAACAATAAGCTATTACCAAGCCTTCAAAAGCACTCAAGTTAGTCTTATAGTGACAAGTTTGTTCTCTAATATCATTGATTGGCTTAAGTAACTTTAAATAACTTATATAATGGGCACAACAGATATACAGGCACAGGAATGAAGATAACTGTTAGTAAAAATTTAACTCAACTGGTCGAACAAGGAAGTGAAACTACATCAGCCAAACACATTCCCCCTGTGTCAAATGTACCAGTGTATGACCGCTCAAAGTGAGTCATGTGCCTACCCCTCAAATCATGAAGAAGTGTATTCCCTGCACCATGAGCCATGTTAAGACTATGGCTGCAGAATTCTATAACAGGAAAGAGTTCGAGATAATGAATATCACTACAATGTACAAAAGAGTGAAAGATTAGAGCATTCAATTTAGGTAATCTAAATTCAAGAGAAAGTCAAGGGAGATATGTTTATATGTATGTTCAGATAAAATAAGGAATACAACAGTCTATACATTTATTTCTTCACTCATTCATCCACTACCTGATAAAAGCTGCATATATGTACCATATTTTCTTAATATGCAAGAACTCTGGAGATATTTTCTAAAAAACCCTAAAATTTAGTAATGAACTTTCTTTGCCTTTGAATGCTTGAGGTATTATCTATACTGAGAGAAAAATAATTCAAACTAAAGCGTTAAGAAGACATTTGCTTCTTTGATTTTGAATGCCTTACTAAAATGATAAATTTGCCTTCCTAAGTAGGTCTGAATGAAACTAATTCTATCATTAGTGATCCATGTCTTTGATATTGTTGGAATCAAATAATTACACATTCCCCCCTTCCTTCAGATTGTCACAACAGATACGCTATGTGTATCAAAGATCAAAGAAAGATAATACATTCCATAAGACAAAGACGCTCTGAACAGCTCTTGAGAAGAAGATTCCTGGGTAACTCAGAATCAAAAAATGAGCAAGCATTTAACATAAGAGGCAAAGTTTTGTTGGTAGGAGAGCAGGGCAACTACTGTCCTTCTAGAGGTAACATCTCTCTCTTACTACAGCATGTTAATGTGAAATATACTTGGAGTAGAGGAAGAAATATTGGTAAGCTCTCTTTTCTTATCATGTAAGATCTCTTTGCTTCACTGCCTTAAAGTTCAGTAAGAAATTAGATACTCAGGAAAGAGACTAGAATTCTAAAACTTACTTTGTGACTTGGGAAACTGACAATTCACAGATACTGTCTTCCCTAGGAACCATCCTTGTTTGACTTTGCCTTTCCAAGGTTGGGACAAATGAGAACCATGATAGTTTCATATCTTAATCCTAATGCTATTTCCTTGCCTATTACATTATTTTACCATTAGCATGTATATACTTGTCTTTTGTACTGCTGTACTTGAGGTCAGATTCAATTTACTATATTTTGTAGAATGACTCTAGAAAAGAAAATAGAATTTAGACTGATTGGCTTAAAATATACAGAAATACACTGTGGGCTTCTTTGACTCAGTGAAAATCGATTAAATTTTTTTTGGCTGAAAAAGTCCCAACATTTTCCTAAGAACAAACTTCTGCTCTATAAAATATAGCAACTTCTGCTATACGACCCAAGGTAAAATTCAACACAGTACATCAACAATTTGTTCTTTGGCAATTAAGTTCAAATTCTGCTCTGATTATATGACTTAAACATAAAATGAAGGCCTTTCATCTACTATCTTTGCTTGTTGATTATTAACACAAGTTGGCAAAGATGAAAATCTCCATATTTACTGGTCTTGCAATGACTCTTCTAGTATCAGCCCTTTTAACAAGCTATTGGCATGTCGTAAAGAAAATGCCCGTATGTCAACGTTAGAAAATGCTGGAACTTCTTGGTCAACTTTCTCACAGCTGAAAAGTAACTCCCACAGCTTAAAGGAAGAGAAGTTTGCTTTAGGCTTGTGGTTTCAGAAGGTTTGGTCCATGGTTAATTAGCTCCAAGCAGAAGCCACACAGTGGAAGCATATGACAGAGCAAAGGGCTCAATTCATGGCATCTTGGAAACAAAGAGCAGGGAAGAACATCAGAGAAGAAGTGGCCAGGGATGAGAGCATCCCTAAATTCACCCTCTCGGGTCCCACAAAGACACACGCAAAAAGGTGCTTTACTAATCTCCTGGCATCTTTCAAACCTAACAGGTTGACAATCAAAATCAACCAGTGTGCAGATTCATGTGACCAGAGGATTTCATTTTATAATGGAGTAAACTGGGATCCTAAGACAGGAAATGACTTGTATATGATTATTATGACTCCTTGACATATTATTTAGCCTATACCTATAATCCCAGTAACTGAAGAGGATGAGGCAGGAGGATCACTGTAAGTCTGAGACCAGACTGGAATAAATAATGAGTTTAAGGTCAACCTAAATTACAGAGTAAGAACCTGCCTTAAAATAAAGGAAGAAACAAAGGAAGAAAGGAAGGAAGGAAAGAAGTATGGAAGGACAAACAAAGAAGGAAAAAAATGCCATCAATCTCACGTCTACCTGGGACTTATACCAAACTAAATATGCATTTTTAAAGGAAATTAAAAGTATTCAATATCATCTCCTTTTAACTGCCACCCTTAAAAAACACTTGAGAAACATTTTCTCCCCAGTGCTCACTACTTTTATTTATTTTGATCTATGAGGTGATGGAAAGGCCATTTGACTTCTGTGGTTTCAATTCTAATATGACATATGGCTCATGTGACTCTAAATATCCTTCCAGGGTACACTCTGGGCAGAGGAATTAGAAGAGTATTTACAGACCCTTGTTATAAAAATAGGACTTGAAATATGCATATGATGACTGCTGGATCTCAGATAATACTCATCCATCAACCCAAAATACGAGTTTTTCATTGTACTGCCAGAGTGGAGATGGTCCTTCTTGTTGTACTCAGACTTGATAGGGGTCCATCACTGATGTATTTTAAACATACTAAAATCTGGAAATGCTCATAAATACAGTACAGTGATTAAAATTACACCAGAGAGTGGAGTGTGAAACAGAGAAATAAGAGGAGAAAATAAGTCACAGATAAAAGCTACAGAATAATATTTCAAGTTATTTAAATTTTTCTAAAGGCACTTCTATGTTTTGTTGTTGTTCAGGGTCTCGCTTTGTAGCTCAGGCTGGCCCTGAGCTCAGCCTTGAACTCAAAGCAGTCCTCCTGCCTCTGTCTTCCAAGTTCTGGGATTATAGGTGTGAGCCACATATCCAGCCCTGTGGTATGTGGTTCTAATTCTTGGTGGGCATAAGTCTCCATGCCCAGCCTTATTGTATGTGGTTACAGGGGATCCAACCCAAGCCCTTGTACTTGTTAGGCAGGTGCCAGAGCCACTGAGCTAAATACCCAGCCCTGTTAGTTCTCTTTTAAAAACCAAATATTGATCTTGATTTACTTTTATCATGATATATAGTATTAAAATACTCAATATATAGTGAAATGTGTAAAGTTATGCAACTTTTATGAGAGAAATGTGCTGGTTTTATTGTAGCTACATAATAAAAATTTTACAGATGCATAACTTTGATTGGATGTTAGGAATTTATTCCAAAGAAAAAGACTTATGCATAAGAATATTCACTATAAACTTGTACAAAGCCAGGAGTGCTCCAAATGTCCAAAGGCAGTGCCGATAATTTAGTGGCAGGTACTTACTACCAGGCCTCCTGAGGCCCTGGAAGTTGCCTTTTCCTAATGGTATGCTGCATCCAACTATGTAATATATATATTGGATATATATAAATAAATATATATATATATATATAAAACATTAGAATATATTCTAATATATAGACACTAAATAGATTTCACTCTTTCTGTCAAGTTTTGTTATTCCACAAATACCTCAGTTATGCTGGTGATTTTTTTTTTAATTTAAGGAAGTTCTCAGAAGGAAATTTGTCATTGTCACATGTTCCAAAAGTGAGTCTATATTTTGGTTATTGATGAATATAAAGACAAGATCACATTATGACAGTCCTGCAGACATTCCACACAAGCCTATAGAAGTTTAGTAAGTCTGGATTTGTTTCTTTTAAAAATCTGGCTTTTTCGTACAACAACATGAAAGGATATTCTGAGCTTTGTCATCTGTCTTGCTCTTGGTCCCAGAATGAACACATCTCCAAGTAGATGATACAAAATGACCACTCACGAAGTCCCACCCCACGTTGTTACTCTTGAGCTAATGTATTTCCTGAGACACTTTCCCAAAGAAGGTTAAATATTTTGTATGGTACCCAAAATCTTTTGCAAAGCTCAGTAATCATTTCAGGCAATGAGAAAATAATGGAAGACTCTCTGGAACCAAGCCACTAAAAGCCATCTCTTGAGGCTAACATGTGCAAATGGGTTGGCTGGGATCTGCTTGTTAAAAAGCACAGTCATTTAGATGCTTGTTTAAATCTTTTTAATTGCATCAGTGTTTAAACTGCATTTGTCTATCTGAAGACCAGAGGCCTTATTACAAATCTCTTAGAAACCTACTGCTAATTTATTAAATACAAAGTAATAACTCTAGTGGCTATCAGAATCCACAACACATGGGTATCTGAGAATAAACCAGTAAGTTCACCAGAAGCCTAGAGCAACCTACAATTGGCTCCTATCTGCCACTCCTACCCACAAGCAACTGATTCTACATCCTTAAAAACAATCAATAACCTAACTCAGTCATCAGTCTGAAGACCCTTGTGACTAAATCTTCTCTTGTTCCAGCTGCTTTGAAAGCACAGGGAGCCCTCTGGGTTATGTAGTGTCTTGTAGCATAACCTGAAAACAACATGATATAAGCTCATCACCAAAATGCCTTCATTACTGCCCAGTTTGGTTCCCCAAAAGCACCGCTGTCCATATGGAGAGGTGTTTCATAACCCTTCACTGCTTATTACTTCTTCCCACTATTAAAATATATAAGCATCCAAAAGGGATGATTTCTTGGCCACGAAAGCTCATTTGAAATGCATGCTATAATTAACAACTTTCAAAGCAAAGAGGTAAATTTTGTCACATGTATTATTAAAGCAGAGTGGAGTCCCCCAGGACCAAATTAGGCACTTGATTAAAAATGTCCATGTTAAAAGAAACAAGTAGATAGGGAGTTGTGCTCTCAGCAATCTCAAATTAGCACACTGATTGAAGTGCCTGTTGGAGCCACGTAAAAGACACAGACCTCGGGACTGCCTTGCTTAGGGGAATTCAAGTGTCCCAACTCAAGTGTGGTTAGGACAGAATCAACTTTCATCGGGTCACTTGCAATGAGAGAAGATAAGGAAGCTGGATGAGAAACCCAGTGCCCAAGTAACCCTGATAGAATGAGAAACTGTTAGTAACAACTAGGAATTCATAAGCCTGGACTCGTTCATTCATCAACAAATTAATCTTATTTCTAAATGTTGGGCTCCACTAGAATCATGGCTTCTCTTTTTCTTTCTGCATTCCCTTTGATCTTGAGCAGGACTTTTACCACCTGCAAACCTCTGTTTCCACCTGTGTAGACTGAGTGGGTCAGAAGAAATGGTCACTAAGGGAACACTTAGGTGAGTCTAAAAACAAAAGAATGGGAATTAAGACAACTTTTATTTTGTTTTGAGATATAGTAACATTTCCCTTTGGCGACGACATGCAGGCTGATTTTATCAAGACTTCTTATGCTCCAATTTCCTGCCAAACTTCTCTAAATATTTGCAAGTGTCTCCCAGAAATGCTATATGGCCATCAACAGAAAGCCAAACTGTGATGTTAGGAGTGTTACTTTGGAAAAACAGCCTCTTCATTTGTTGGTGATTGCAGAAAACAAGAGAGAATTTAGTGACCTCAGCAAAGTAGCTCCGTGAATGCACCTTATGGATTCAGCTCTGTGTATTTGTTAAGACATGTCGGTCTCTGGAACTGCAAAACCCTACCTGGCTTTTTCTGTTCATCTCCCAGTGAATACAGTTACCAACATTATACAAAATCTAAATTGTAGTTAATTTTTAAAGGTTAAACACACACACACACACACACACACACACACACACACAGACACACACACACACATTGGTATAGTAAGAAGATTCTGCCTTAGTGATCATGCTGACTGTAGCCAAGTTAACACTATTCAGGAAATCATCATTTGAAATTTCCTGCTCCATTCAACTCTCCAGAGCCAAATTGCCAGCAATATCCTGCATAGGTTGAAATTCTTCCCTTTCAGCCAATAAAGAACAACCCACCTTTATATCCAAAAGTAAATCAATTGGAGGAAAGAATTGGAAGTTGACCTTGAATGTCCTGTTTCATCTTTCTGAATCACATCAGTGAAATAAAAGTTGGGTTCTCTTAGCCCCACTCCAGCACTAACACTGTATGATTCCATTGTATAGGTGCTCCCCAGTAATTGAGGATTGTTTGGGTAACACAAAAGTATGTAGGAGCACTAGACCACTAAAGAAAGGCAGTCAGAAACACACAGCTCAAATACCCTTCAAAATGTCAGCAAACGGGTTTTGTCCTGGTACCATATTGCATTTTTATTTACCAACACCTTCATTGCTTCTTCCATATAATTTTTAAAATAAAAAGAATTTTTAAATGGTCTTTAAATGATCCAGACTCTAAATGATAGCTTGGAGCTCAGAAGGTAAAACGTGCTGGTGGAAAAGAGAGAAGAATGACCACTGACTGAATGAAGTGGTTGCTATGATCATTTTTTTATTGTACTAAATTCATTTCAGGATAATGGCACTTATTATATAACCTATGTTCCACAGATGCTTAATTAGTGAGGGAACCCTTAAAACACAAGGTAAAGTGCTGATTATGCCACATGTACTTGGAAAAGCCTCCTTCACTTGGAAAAGACCAAATCTCTAGTCAGGTCAAATAGGCACATGGCACCACTCAGCTGAGTCCTTGGCCCCCTCCTGACAACTACTTCTGTCTATGTCTAAAATCCAGCTACAATGATGAAGAAGAGTAAAGAGAAGAATAAGAGAAGAAGGAAAGAAGGGGTAGAAGTTAGCATAAGACCGAGGAACAATGAGAAATTCCAGGATGCAGTTTTATACAATTAACTTTGTGTATGGTTGTGACTAGGTCAATAGTTTTCTCTGCCCTTCAGAGCTGCTTCTACGGAATAATTTGGCTGAATTACTGATTATTAATGGTGTTTGTCTGGGATACAAGCACAACTGCTTTGCTGTCTGGCCAGCCCATCAGGATCATAAACTCAGGACCAGTAAAAAAATTAATGAAAGGAAAACACTTTATTTGTAAAGATGAAAAGGAAGATAGGTATCCCAATAAGAAAGAGTCAGTGTTATGGAAAGATAGAGAGCCAGGGCCTTTGTTTTCAGCTGTTTGATAGGAGAGCCAGAGACCCTTCCTCCTCACACAGAATTTCCCATGACTGAATTAGCTTCCAGGCATCTCTTCCCAGAGTCATGTCTTCCAGTGGTCTACATGTCACTTCTTTCTGTCTACGTGTCCTTGATGTCCTTTTCAGGGTCTTAGCTTTGGGGAGAGTGGTAGGTTGGCATGAGGGTAGCTTATTCCTGGTTAGCTTAGAGTTAGTAAGAAGCACATAGGTGCCTGTTGCAGATTATAAGTATATGATGAATACAGTGACCCCAGAGTGAGTAGGTATTATGTGTTTTGATGTGAACACACATCTTAAAATTGCTCCCCCATTGCTTCACGTATATTCTATTGAAGGTAAGGGCAGCTTATCCTTTGATAAGCTTGGCTTGACAAGCTTGGCTTTCTCTCTGTATTTTACCTGTCAGCTCATTCTCTTTCTGATTTCTTGGTGCAAGATCCAAGGCCACTGGGTGCCTCTCTTTATCTGGGTTCTCTCTCTTTCACTACTCCTGTTGTCCTTGACATATTCCCCAGTGAAATTTCTTTAGTAAAGTTTATTTTTAACCCCTTCTAATCAGGATAAAATAGAAGACCTAGTGATTTCCCTACTCTATCTTGTCATCTAAAGACCCCTACACCACCTCTTCCAACTCATATGCGTTAAGAGTACTTGCAATTAAAAAATATTCATAATTTGAACACCCAAATGAGAATATGAAATAAAGCCCTGATTTATAATGTCTTTAAAATGAAACAGGTTTGTAGTGGGGGGCTGTAAGGGTGGGAGAGAAGATTAGTTGTCTCCCTGTTTTGAATCTGTCAGTTCAAGGGGACACATTTTACCATTAGCACCTCTTCTGAATTCTGAATTCACAATATGCCAAAAGATCATCAAAGTTGTCTTATTCCTTCCTCCAGAGACCCAGAAACAATTATTTAAATGTTTTCCACTTACAGTCAACTGAAAGTAGCCCTGAAAGAGTTGAGGGACCTGGAGTAAAGCTTCAGTGCGTGATCCTTGATGGAGGGGTGAGAGGAATCATTGAGATGGAGAGAAAGCACTCTCACAAAGCACTTAAAGCTGAAGATGAAAAGAATTATATCAGTGCCAACGACTATTATTCCATAAAAATTCTCTTTGTGACTGATGAGAAGGAGCTCAAATCATCAAATAAAACATTTAATTCACACCTGACAGTGATTTTCAGAATATGGAACAAGTGATGTTAGTAATTCCATTCTTAGCCCAGGGAAAAACTGTGCCACAGAATAGAGTGGCAATAAAATAAATGTCTGTGGTTCTTGAAAAAGAAAAACTCTGAAGAGAAAGGCCCTTTGGCAAAAAAGAGTAAAGCTGATGCACCAGTCTGAATTCCTCTAACTTTCACTAACTGTCAGTTAGAAAGTTAAGGAGATTACAAGGCTCATGTTATTTCTGCACTGGACACACTACACGCGCGCACACACACACACACACACACACACACACACACACAAATTGAACCTTAGCATCTGTGGAATCAGCACTCTTCTTTGACCATTTCCAGGTAATTTCTGAAAATCTTTGACTCGTGGTTGTCATTTTCTTAGAACCCTAGAATGAACATGGCTGGAGGAGGGCTGGAGGAGTGAGTCAGTGACTGAATTCTGCATCTACTTCTCACTATTCTTCGCTCTTACATTTGCATTAATGTTTATTAATCATCACTGTGTAAAATGCCCCCCCCCCACAAACACACACTCAGAAAAACAATGGATTCACAAATTCAATCTTTCGAGAATCTGTATGCTTGAACTAAAGCTAGACAATTACACCCCTTATGCCACCATATAGAATTGGCTGAAAAGGAGACCACGCAGATAGATGAAGTTTCATAATATCCTAGTTGCCAAATAATACAAATGACAAAACCCAATTTTATCCATTGCTATATTTAGGATTTCCCCCTATTTTTCTCCTATAATAAACACACTTGCCCAGTCATAACAGAGCACTAGTAACCCATCAGAGACACTTCATAATAGGTGTTTGAAAAAGATGACTTTTAAACTTTTTATTTTCATTCCATTTAAACCTACTGCACAAGAAAGACTTGAGGTTGGTCAAGATGTCTTGGCTACTGGGACAATCTCAATGGAACAAATCCCTGAAGGTTGTTTGGGGATAACAATCCTTCCAGCTAGGCAATGAGTATGTCCTTTAAAATGAGGAGTCCAGATTTTGCCTAGAAATACTATGAACATGGACATACCAAAGTTCATGCATGAGTATGCAGACATTTTCTCCTGTACTGCTCTTGCAAAGGTCAGATTTCAACTTAAACAGGCGTCTGTGCTGGTACTTTCTCTTTCTTACTCTAAATCTACTCTCCATTGCCTTCTCTTGTCCCCAGAAATCTGCCACTGACTCTGTTGATATTCTTGTTCTTTGGTTGGCTGTTGGATTCAGCCAACACCTACATCACCTGTACCTGAAAATTACCTACTGAATATCAGAGGGCCAAAGGGTTAGTGTTTATTCTGTGATTCAGTCCTGCCACACTAACATTTATAATCTCCTATGATCCTCAACTTCTTCCAGAGATCCCTCTGCCATAGCTGTAGTTGTCTCCAGATTCTTGCCTTGATCCTCCACATGGACAAAGGCAAGTTTACCAAGACAAGCTTACCTGGCTGATATTACAGTGAGGCTACACAACCATCTGGTACTAGGTTCCACTTAACTTTGGCCATGACTGTGTCAAAAGAACCTTAACTAAATTCTCCACAATCACTCCATCATCTCTTGGCTAACTTACCTTAACTTTTCCCACTAATACTCCTCAAAAACAATAAAGAGATATACTGTAACAAATAGGGAGTGAAAGGAGGATAGAAAATTCTCAAAGTACAATTAATTTGGATGACTTATAGGAGAAATTGCAAGTTTATTTTACCGGGAAGCCCTCTCAGTTCTTCAGTTAACAACCCCCTCTGATTCCTGAGATCATTTGAATGCAAAATAGCTGATCTGCCTGGGAACCATCTGGTCAGGAGACATTGCCTGGATTCTCTTCTCACAAGCCTGAGGAATTAGTAAACACCTCTTGTAGCCAATAAAATACACATACTCTCTCACACACATGCTGCCTAGGCAAATGACAAGTCCATTGAATGCATTTTCTTGTTAAAGTTATGAGTAGGTTTATCACATCTAGTCATAACAGTCTCACCAGAGAGAAAAGAAAGCCTGTTTTTATTATTCATTACTATCTGCCAAAGTTAGTTCAAATTCCCTTGGGGAGAAAAAAAAGACCAGGCAAACAATAGTATATTTTTGCAACACCCACTGCCCAAAGAATTTGACCCAAAGTGAAACTCTTCTGATAAGCAACTGTTTGACCAGAAACTGAGCTGGATATACAATCTAATGAAGCAGAAGCTTCCAAGTCTTTCACTTGTAAAAATTCCTAATGCTCTGAAATGATCTACCAATATGTGTTCACGGTCAAAAAGTGCTTGTAAAATCTGACCCACCCACCAAGACATTGTTGATTTAATTTTTTATCAGTACACGCAAGCAATATATTTAAATTATATTCATCTGGAGGAATCAGTGCACACACATTTTGCATCTTAATCACTTTTACTTTCCCATTTCTCCCTGTACTCCAGTCTCCTCTCTTCCATGGATCCCCTTTTCAGCATCACAAAATTGTTCTCTGCTTCTTATTATCTATTGAGAGTTGTTCTTAACTTTCTCCTTCCTGTTATTGGATCAAGACCTGTGACTGAGATAAACAGATATTACTAAGAGGAGAAGTCTCAGAGAGTTACGAAGAAGGAGTAACTCTTTACATCACTACAGGTTGCTGTCAGAAAAAAATCTGCCATAATACCACCCTGAGAAAAACTGCATCCACTTTTTCAATGAAAATAAAACCTCTCACACATCAATCTGTTTGTTTGGAGTCCATTCTCTATACATGGGGTGATAAGATAAGATGCATAAGTGTTCTCTTTCTCTTCTAAGTAAGAGAACATAATTATAGGGAAGTTCAGAGATTATTTATTTAATAAGCCTCATTTCAAAGATAAAGAAAACTCAGCCCCCTGAACCTCAAATAGAATCATACCCTCAGTGAGGGCAAGCCAGGCACCAGTCCACTCTCCTGACCGAGGCTATATTATCTCTGAAACATAATCCATTTACCTGAGTTTCGGAAGCTGAGTGGATTTTTCCCAGGTTTTATTCAAGGGTCAGACTTTGGAATGTATATTAATGACTTACTAATTCAGAACACTGTTTCTATGCTTACAATAATCAACTTGTTCTGTAATGCATTACATGTAAATTCAACTGATGTCTTTGGCTTGTGTAAATCTCTTTTTCTCTCTTCAGAAATAAACAGCGTTGATTTATTAGAGAGCACTTAATGTTATTAGCATTTAATTGCACGTGGGTTAATTGTGAAGCCAGGTGGGAGTTCTAAGAACGGGATCAATCCTTTTATTACTACAGGCGTAATGAGTTTCTAATGGTTCAGTGGTATAATACACCTCCCTGCCTTCTCAAGGCCAGATTGGACCCTCTGTGTCCTATATTGGTTCTAATCACTGGTCCCTCAGAGCTGTTCCAGAACATTAAAAAAAAGGAAGTGGAGCGTAGAAGAAGAGTAATCACTCCCCTCTATCGGCACTACAATAGCAGAACTCCTCGTCTACATTTCAGAGGAACTATTAGTCAAGTTCTCTTGGTCGCTGCTGACAGAAGCTCACTTGCAGGTTTAGCACAATAGGGAAGCCATAGGAAGGGTTCTGAGCTATCTTAGATGAGGGCTACATAGAAGGAAAGGCGGCAAGTCTCAAGGACAACTGAAACTGCTCTCACGGTCTCTCACCACTGCTTCTTTGTGCATTTTGATTTCACTCTTTGAAACTAACATACCACAGGGAGGAACCGACTGCCAACAACTCCCCTACTTTAAACGCTGAGGACTCAGAAGGGGACCAAGCTTTGAAAGTTGCAGGGAGGAACATAATTGGCCCAGCTCAAGTACTCTTTCCTAGACAATTCCATTACAGTCAGGCAACAGGATACATTACTTTGTTCGTGGCTGAAAAAAAGTAAGTGCTGCTTCCAGCAGAAAGGAGAAATACTTGGCAGGTTCAAGATAAAAAATAATTTAATATCTTCTAAAATATTTTCAATTATAGAAGCTATGAGTATATCACAAGAGACAGGATAGTAAAGTAGGTTGGTCTCTGCTTCCAAATGTAATAGCTCTGGGATCATGTGCCAGGACATTCATCCATTAAGCTCCCTTGACCTCAGTAACTAATTCATAAAATGAAAATAAATATTTTAAATTGTGGAAGGCAAGAGACCAGTGAGGCACGCGGCAGACATGAGCACGTACCTCACAGACATCTTCCAAAGGGAGTGAGCTTCACTGGGGGCCTTAGCTGCCATGCTTCGGAATCTGCCACCTGATTTGTGCCAGGGCTGCCCTTGCAGTGACTGAGAGTGGGAAAGGAAAGTCAGCCCTACTTTTCTCACAGCCATCTACACTGCTTCAGCTATTTTATTCTCCAGTCTTCAGTTGGCTTTGGATTTACTGTATCACGTGGTCTACCAGATTTCCCAGCTTCTTTCACTTCCTGTTTCCTTTCACACGGACATTTCCCTAAAAACACATCTTTGTTCATTTACTCCCATCTTCACATCTTCATCTCAGAGGGACTGTATAAATGCATAAAGGTACAAAGTTTCCTTCATGACCCACCGAGGGCGATAGCTCCCAGGAAGGACTGACTCAACTAGAAAAGTTTTAAATTCCAAAGTTTAATCACCTTTTCCAGGCCTACTGTCTCAAAAGCTTCTAAATTTATACCCTAATTTGGTATTTTTTAAAAGTTTCTTGTGACCAGCATGGCAGTCATGGGTTGGAGCATTTTAATATTTCCTTAACCACACCTCCTTTGAAGGCATTTAACAGAAGTAAATTCTGTAACTTCCTCATAGCTGAGGAAGGAAACATGTAACAAGCCAGGGCTAATGAATTCTGACAGGAAATAACACTCGTCATTTCCAGACCAGAGTATTAAAGTACCATGAGTATTAAAGTACCAGAGTATTAAAGTACCCTCAGAGAAAAGTACCTGCAAGGATGGGCTGAAAACTGGAGCCATGAAAAGATAGATACAAGAAGTAGAAATAAACATTTAGAATATATTAGAGTAATTTAAGTTTGCTAAGACACTCTAGAGGATAATTAACTTATTTTTATAAAATTTTGCAAATGCAGAAAAAAGACAAGGGTATCCATAAATAAAGAAAAACTAGTGTTCTACCACAGATACTTAGGTCAGTATTATTTTAAAGTTTTCATTTCCTATTTGCATTATGAATTATAATATAGAAAATGTTGGCCACTGTGACAACTTGGATATAATAATAAATGGAATAATAATTCTAATAAATGGAAATTCATCTCATTTTCACCTTGCCCTTAGCCCCTGGTGGGCTGACAATGGAGATGTAATTTGAATGAAAAATGAATTTTCCTTGGATTAAGCCCCTAAGACTGGACATTTGTCATTTGCTACTACAAAATTTAAATCATACAAACTGAGAGAATGTCATCAATTTAGCATTCACGAAAAAGATGAAAATACAAAATCTAAGTGAAATAATTACGGATTAAGGAACCAAAGACCTGACAGTAAGGCTGTAGGAAGAAAACTTAGAAGTCAGATTAGATCAATGAAGAAATTTCTTCTTAAATAAATAATATTTCCTTTTATATTTCTAATAAAACAAGTTAACAAATGTGATAAAGACTGAGTGTGAAACACTGGGTGATAATAGATAAAGGTGTAGATAGACAGACAGATTGATTGATTGATTGATTGATTGAAATCCAACCAAAATTCATAAACCGAGTCCTACATTTGGTGGGTTAGTCTCAATAATTAAGAAGATAAAGTTGAAATGACTTAAATAATTTGCTGTTACCACAAAGGTAATAAATGTGGAATGAGAGTAGGTGTCAAGTAACTGCATCCAATAACCACTGTGCAGTTAAAGAAGCATATTTCTTTCTTCTGTCTATTGGACTTCATTCTTTTCAATGAACAGAGAGACAGATTAAATTTAATACTTCTTTGTGGGATGAGTGTCCAAACATACTTAAAGAGTGAAAGGAAGCAGAGAAAAAGATAATAAATGCTGGGCAACCACTACAAGTATTGTAGCATTTAATCTCCATAGAATAGCTTGATTTTACATATCAAAAAATAAGACTCAAAAATGTTAAATAATTTTTCAATGACTCAAATCATAAGTAGTATTGGAAATCAACCCAATGGTATTTTCACTTTACTGGAATCTGCTGATTACAATAACAATAAATTCTTCTCTGTTAAGATTCCATCCTTTCAAATAATATGTAATAATTCTTACTCATATTAACATATTCTTTTCACTTGATGGTAATTGCCAGTCCATATCTTGGCGTGCCATGTGCTGTATTTTCTGCCCCTTTGCCTACACAATTCTGAACTCTCTCCTTCATTCACTCAGTTTTAGCCATTCCAGTTACTACTGTTGTATAACAAACTCTCCCAAATCTTGGAGATATAAAATAACACCCTATAACAGTAATATATTCACAGAATCTGCAGTCACAGAAATGCACAATAAAAATGACTCCCCACATGCACCTTGCTCTACAATAACTGAAACCTCAACTAAGATATCTGGAGGAGGAGGCTGCCATAGGGGTTTTATTTCAGCCTTGCTGGATATATGTAATTTGTATCCGGAAAAGGAGAATAAAAATGGCAAAGTAGAGAATTAGAACTGAGTAAGAAACATGGAAAGCCAAATAGTTGTCAATGGAGGTAACTGCTTATCCACAAATATCTCATTTATATAGCAATTTACTTCTACCACCTGATGATGCTGGTGATGACGATGACAAAAGAAAAATAGAAACCTCCAGTTAGGACAGCAGATGATAACTGATCACAATAGGTCTTTCTCAGAATAAGAATTAGGAGTTATTTTCCTTTGTTCCATTAAATTGATGCCTGTCTTTGGGTAATCATCGTTTCTCAAAAGACAATAAAACAGAGATTGTTCTGCTGTGTAACATAATAAATAGATAAGAATTTGAGACTACAGTATAAAAGAAAACAAGGTGGCTGGAGAAGGAAAAGATGAGAGCCGAGATCTCAAGTTTGCGTGACTGTGCAGAAATGTCAGTGCTATAGAATGAATGTTTTTTCCCCTCCCTAAATTCAAATATTAAAACTTAATCCTCAATAAGATGGCATGTGGAGATCTTTGAGAATTTATTGGGTATGAGATTAGGGTCCTTATGAAACAGAGCTTAGGGAATTTCCTTGCCCTTCTGCCATAGTGGATATATGGGCATCTATGAACCTGCAAGAGCACTTTCACCAAACACCAAGGCTGATGGCAACTTGTCTCCGAACTTCCAACCTCCAGAACTATAAGAAATAAATTTTCATTGTTTATTATCCATAGAGTCAGTAGTATCTTGTTGCCCAGGGTAAGACATTCAGCCAATAGAAAATTCATAATGACTGGGTTACTACAGGGCACTGTCATCATTTTAAATCACTTTTACTATTAGTATTTAAACTTCTCTTGGCCCATATATGCACAGAGCCTAAGGCTGGTTGTATGTCATACATGGATTGGGAAGACATTTTCCATAGGGGGAGGTGGAATCAAAAATGACATTGCCATTTGGGTGAGAAAATCCACAAACTGAACTGAAAAGGATCAGGCCATTCCAACTGGTCTCGATTCGAAGAAACTTGAGCCACTTCCAAATTTCTCAGATATACAGTGACTTTTCAGTTTCAGGAGATGGGGGTCATCCAAGTTAGGAAAAGTAACCCAGATTTTAAATTTCCAAGGGAGCCCAAATCTGACCAATGATAAGAGCTAATATTCACATGTGTAAAGAAAATTGGAATAACCTAAAGACTAATTTCTACATGGAAAATTATGCATTGTTTAGAGCACATCGTTCTAGATCATCAGATTTTGACTTTTCACTTTGAGGCTAATTTGCAATACTGAGTTGTAGAAAATTACAGTGCAGAGCCAGGGATTTAGCTCAGTGGTTCCGGCGCCTGTCTTGCAAGCGCAAGGACCCGGGTTCGATCCTCGGTAACCACATACCATACTGGGCATGGAGACTCACCCCAGCAGCAACCAATACCACATACCACAGTGCCAGGCATGGTGGCTCATGCCTGTAATTCCAGCACTCAGGAGGCAGAGGTAGGAGGATTGCTGTGATGTGAGTTTGAGGCTGAGTTCAGGGCAAGCCTGAACCACAAAGCAAGAACCTGTCTCAAAAAAAACCTAAAAAAACAAAAAGAAAATTACCGGGCAGTGCAAAAGATTTGACTAGAAATATGTAAATGATTATCTGATACCGGAAGGGCTTTCTTCTCCCACACCAGTTCTGTGTCAACTTGAAAGTAAATGTCATTACTTCTGATCTATGAATCTCTGGGATTTTGAGGTTTTTTTTTTTTTTTTTCAATAACATCTTCTCTGAGCCAGCTATGATACCTATTTAAGTCCTTCATTGATAACAAATAAGAAAAATATTTAATATGTGGTCATTCTATACCTGTATGAAAATCATGATTGTACCATTTTTATTGTCTTTTTCCCCAAAAGTTCTCACTATGAACCAAACATTATACTAAATCTTTTACATATAGTATCTGATGTCATCTTTGCAACAATTGGAGAGTTGGATACTACTATTATTCGCATTTTATAGATCAAGGTCAACAAATAGCCCCAGGGACTGAATCAGGCCTGTCAAATTGGGCCTGCAGCATGTTGTTTACAGTTTTATCAAACCCATAATGTCCTGCAGTACAGTCTGTGACATTTGGTCTATGACTTGGAGTCTATGGCAGCATTGGCCCCACAACAGCAGAACTGAACCTGAAGGTTTTAAAGCTTAGCTCATCTATTATCTGTTCCTTTAAGTAATGTTTTGCTGACTTCTGAGCAGAGGAGAAAACAGACTTCGAAAGATTATAAAAATTACCCAAATTTGCCCTGTTTGTGAGTGGTAGTGCCTGAATATTTTATGTCTCTTCTATTTATCCTCAAAGGTCCTGGCTTTTATTTTGGGATATCTGCTCCTGTATAACAGGATTTCAGTTTTCCTCGAGAAAAAAAAAAAAAAAGAAGAAGGAAAATGGTTCCCTCCTGCCTCCATTTACACAGTTACATCTTCCAGATTTCTTGAGGAAAGATAATTCTTCCAAGCTGCTATGAAAAAATAAAGCCTAAGATGATGAAACATGCCATAGAAAAGAAAAACAGAGAGTTAAGTTTGCACAGAAGTAGTGAGAAATGGCAATAGATTCCAAACCCTGAGCAGAGCATTTATTTGTACCTGGAGAGGGAAGAAAAGTGATGATGATTCAAAGAGAGGTTAGCACAAAACACAACCGTGGTTGCCTAAGGCCCCAGGTGCCTAACTCAATCCACCTCCGTGGTGGGCTCTGCTTTCCCACCTCTTATCTGTTTCACAGTGTGTTGTCCATACTGAGAGTGAAATGTGTTGTTATGAAGAGCCTAAGTGACACCATCTTGAAGCCCAGCCTCCACTCTGTTATTTGCTCTCTGTCCCAAGTAAAAGCCACAGCGACCTTGTACACTTTGCCCTGACCTTGTTACACCTTGCCCCACCTGTCCTATCTCCTGACCTTGTCCTATCTCCTGTGTCCTGGCTCATGAAAGGGAATCACATGAATGGGAAAGGGGGAAAGGGAGGGGAAAGAAACTCATGCAATCTGCCAATACTATAAAAGAGACAAGCCTGCCCCATTTCGGGGTCTCTGACTTTGCTCAGCAGATCCACAGTATGCTGTGTCAATAAATTGCCTTTGTACTTGCATACAAGTTTGGACTTATTTCGGAGTGGATATTTCTGGACCCAACAGTTACAAGAGGAACTTCTTATCAAGCTGTGTCAGCCTCTGAAAATAAGAGGAACAACTGTTCCATCCATAGCTGCTCAGTGTGGTCGTGTTATCAAGCTTCCTTTTGGAATGTCGTCATCCTGCCCCCTTTCTCCCATCCTTACTCTCGCATCCTACAGAACCTCAATTAGTTCGTGATACATGTTTTTCTTAAAATAAAAAAGGTGGACCAGAATGGTAAAGTAAATAAGAACTATCCGGCACTCAAGTATTAATTATAATTTTTCAGAAATGCACAAAGAAGTGAATGAGGGAAGGTATCAGTAGAAAAGGTTAATCAGAATTTAGACAGGCAATGAAAACCATATAAATGGGATTCCACTTGAAATTCTGCAAACTGCTGAGGATGAAATGTTTGAGCAATTAGTTCACTAATTATTATATAATCTTAAATAAGAGAGCTGTCTAGATCTTCTAAAAAGGGAAGACAAAAATTCCACCAAAGAGCATTACCGTCCTCCTACCCATCAAGGCTTAAGAACACAAATCAAATGATGTCAATTACTGCCAAAGGAAGAAAGTTAAGAAGGGTTCTGTGTGGTGACCAGGAAGGAAACCCATCACTTTGCACATACCAATACTCTCTTGGGTAAGAACAGTCCATTTTCACTATTCAGAATGTATATGTTCTCTAAGGTCATCACAAGCACTAAATTAACAAACACTGAATCACTGCTCCTGGGGAAACACAGGGGTACATTCCAGTCATTGTTTTTTGTATGGTTTTATACATAGTTCTGTTTCAAGACACATTATGCAATGTACATCCATGATATTTATCACTGAATTCATGACTAACAGCATCATAGCTCATGCTGGATCAAAGCTTATCTAATATGTTTCCTACATAAAGGCACATCACATCTTTCTCACACTCAGAACACTACACACCACTTCAGGACTTCATGTGGGAGCTCCTTCACACAAGATAATCATCAACAAGGAGCAAATAAATGCAAAAATAAAAATGGGACTAAATAAGCCATAAGAAGGACACCAGTTACAGCTGCAGCTAGAAGGCAGAGGCTCCCTTGATCAACTGTAGCAAGAAATGTGTCAGGTAAGTCAAGTTATTTTCCTACCCTGACAATGCATATATCTAAGGATGGCTGGGAAAGAACCTTGAGTATTAATT
>PVIR01010499.1:38656-50015 GCA_004026965.1 Petromus typicus | reverse complement strand
TGAATATTGATATGGATGTTCAATGTCTCAGGTGAGATTTTAGCAAACTATGGTCTGCTGGCCAAACACACCCACTGCCTATTTTGTATGGGGTAGGATCTAAGAATGGTTTTCACATTTAAATGTGGCTTTAGAAATCTGAAAAATTACAAGCACTCACTTATTGTTGGCTACAACTACTTTTGTGTAACAATGGCAGAGTTATGTAGAGAAGCAGAAACTGTGTAAGATATGAAACTGAAAATATTAACCATCTACCTTTTATAGAGAGAGCTTGTTATAGTCTTCCATTAATATCAATAGAGAACCGCATTCAGAAGGAAGCCAGTTTCCCAGAAGTTTATGTTAATTTCTTGACAGTATAACTGACTGTGACTCTAAGGAGAGTTCATACACCGTAAGTATAGAGTAACACTTTTAAATATATAAAGAAATAATGAAGTGATATAGATCCTTGGCAAAGTGAAATCATCTCCTTCATTTAAATATAAAATTGGAGATAGTTTCTGTATAAATAATATAGATTATGAAGATATCATTAAATGCCCAAGAAATTCAGATCTTCAGAGAAAGTCATGCTTCAGTTTAACATGAACCAGAATATTTAAGTGCTAGGTTAAAGAGCTCGACATTTAAAGTTCTATATCTAAAATTTTCTTGGAAGGCTGATATAACAAATTTCATCAGCCATTAAAAATACATAATTAGAGAGACTAAGATTTAATGAGCTGACATTTAAAGGTGCTTAAAAACAATTTTCTCATTTTTCCCTTGCATGCACTTAGGTAAAAATAAAACGCATACTTAAGAAGATGGATAACTGTACTCAGTATTCTTTCTAGAATTTTGGCATGTGCATGCGCATACTGTTTTGACACATTTTCACCTTTTAAAAGCAAACTATAGTTATGATTTTATTTGTACCTTATTCAAAAATTTAAAAATCAAATATCCAAGTCTTAAACCAGTGCTTCTGAAACTTGGATATGTACCCAGATCACCTGGGGAATTTGTCACAGACGTAGACGCCACTGCACTTATTCCCAGTGATGCCTATCTAGACCAAGCAGCAAGGTCTGGATAATACTGGCTTCACACACAGAGACAAAAAGCAATATGGCCGTGCTTTAAAGTTAATAATTTTGCTTCTGGCATCTTTTATAAATTTAGCATAAAATTGCTTCATTTGATGCTGAATTTGGAGAATTCAACAAACTGTTGGGCTATTTTAAACTTTAAATGTTAATCTTTTTATAAAAGGAGAACGTTTTCCTATGTTCAGAATACCAATTCCAGAGTTTACCATCCTATTTTCCTCTATAATCCTCACATCCAACAGGATTTTTATTTATAAGAAAGAGATAAACTCAGATGGCAGAGATAGAATGTAGGTATAAGTTGACTCATAACAAAATTTTCATTAGTAGAACAATAAGTTCCAAAAATATTTATAAATAATAGCATTCATCCTACAGACTTTCCTAATTGTTCTTAAATATCAAGGAGAAAGAGAAACACAGTGTTTGAGACAGTAGTGTCAAACACTAAAATAGAATGTTCTGAATGAAATTTTAATAGTCAGAAATAGCTCCCCAGAATAACCTAGGACCAAATAGCTCCTGCGTCACATTGGACAGAATGAGAGATTTGCATGGTCTCTGTTTCAGCTGCTGGAGGGAGAGTCTTGGTTTTCTGCCTGGGAAATGACATCAGAGGACACCAGGCTTTCACTGCATGACTCGCTCCTCACTCCACACACCAGGTCCATCTGAAATTCCCCAGTTCTCATTTTGGTGCTTCTGTACCACTGTTCCTTGGTTTTGAGCCTGTGTTTGTATACATCTCATTCACTGTCCTCATAGACCTCATCCAGCTTTGCAGTGAGATCGCTTCCCCTCCTATCCCCGTCCCTGCTCCTGCCAAGGCTGAGGCTCTGTTACAGTAGAGCTTTTCCCAAACAAGAATATTTTAGTCATACCTATATCCTAGAGCCAAGAACAGTGTATTCTGATTCACAGAATATGTTCAGTGAATTGATAAATAAAACAATATCCATTTTTGTGTAAAATATATAAGAAGCTATCAACCTAGAATTATTTGGGACATGGATGTCAAAATTATTTTTGAAAATTGTCATGAAAGACAAGAAGACATGGTAGAAAAATCCAGCATGGGGTCCTGGGTTGGATCCTGGAGTAAAAAATAGATATGAGGGAAAAATTTAGTAGGATAATAATTTTTAAAGTTCTATTGTTAATATAACTAACAGTATAGAATCATTGTTAAAATCTCAGTTTTGAAAAACTTAATATGTAAAAGTTATAAACATGTAAGATGCTAACACTGGCAGAAGCCGAGTGGTGAGTGCATCAGATACTATTATTTGTGTAATATTTATGTAAATACAATTTGGAAATTTTTTTTTTGAGACAAAGCCTCGCTTTGTAGTTCAGGGTGGCCCTGAGCTCAGCCTCACACTCACATCACAGCAGTCCTCCTCGCTCTGCCTCCTGAGTGCTGGGATTACAGGCTTGAGCCACTATGCCCAACACTGTGGTATGCGGTACTGATTGCTGCTGGGTGTGAGTCTCCACATTCAGTATGGTATATGTTTACTGGGTGGAACCCAGGCCCCTGCACTTGTAAAGCAGGCACTGGAACCACTGAGCTAAATCCCCTTCCCTAGAAATAAAATTTTAAGTGAAAGTCTGCTCAGAATATATTCTCAAGCAATATTTCTTAAAATTAACCAGCCATTTAATAAATATTTACTAAAATGTCTAATATAGTAAGAATTCAAAATTTTGTTTAACAAACTTCTGCTGACATGAATAACACAACATATGACAACTTCTTATTTTGAAAATCCTATTATTAAAGACATTTTTACTTTAGCAACAAAGACAGTCAGTACTACTGGCAAAATGTCATAATTTAAGTCTTTGGGCTTATACTGAGATGCCCCTTTAAAACTTCCTACAGTCAAAGTGGAGTTTTTTCAGTGGCTGGGTCTAGAGTGTGTGATGCTGGATGAAAGGTGCCCACCCTGGGTGTAAGCGTTACCTGCCCAAAGGACAGGAGCCTGGAGAGAATACAAGGGACAGAAAGAAGCCTGCTATTTTGGCTGCTTGTCACTTGCTGCTTTTGCTGCCTCCTGCCTGCCATGACCTGTTTCTCCTTTCCGATGCACCTGGGCCATACCACCCTGCCAGTGAGTAATGCAATTATGGACTGAAATCTCTACAAACTAAGAGCCAAACCGAACCTTGCCTCCTTTAATGTCAAGTGTTGGGTATTTTATCTCAACAATGAGAAAAGTAATTCAGACATTAAGTGAACAAAATAGATGGTAACTCCTCACACAATTAGTAAATTAGGAATAAGATTTCTATTTGGTTAATTGTCATTTTAAGCAACAAATAAAGAAGATACCAGAGAAAATATTTTCACACTATGAAACAACACAGGAAATATATTAGTTCAATGGACCATGCTTTCTATCAAATTTAATAGATGCAGCATAATTTCAAGTAAATAGTGTAATTTATGTGTCATGATAATGAAAAAATAGATATGGAGTGGTAACATGATTACATTAACCATCTACAGCAGCATGTAAATAGTATGCTTTAAATAAAGACCCCTATAAAGTCACATCATTATCAAATAATGACAGAACTGTGCACACTGTGAAGGTTTTATATTTAGCCAAAAGTCTCAGTGCTCCCAACAAGGATCCTTAGTGTGAATCCATCTCACTTAACACAAAAGCTTAATACACATCTGTGCCTACTGAAAATAGCTTTTTGGTTTCCTCCCTTCCCCATATAAAAATTCTTTGCAGTCTAATAACTGTTTTTAACTACTACAGAATTGCATAAAAGTAAATAATCAAACCTACACATGTTTTTAACATATTTTATTTGTGTTTACCAGCACAACTTTCATACTTATGGTTGAAAATATTTTTATTTTGAGCAAAAATTATATAGCTGTTTCATTACTTTGATAATAAATTCTAGATCATTAATTAAATTCTGCAATTTGACCTATTTTTTCTCAAATTTTGTGTACTCATTTAGTAACTGTAATGAAAAACTAATATAAACAGTGACACTAGGGTTTCTCATGGTGAATCCATACAACAGAAAGGAAATGAATGTGAACAAGTGCCAGTTGTGCATTGCCCAGGAAACCACAGCACACACTGCTTCCAAGTGTAGTTTGGATGCCACAGGGCTCCACTTTGGTGCCAAGAACTTGGCTTTTCCCGTATTTTTCAGTAGATCATTTAACATGATTTAGAAAAAAAGTGATGGAGAAGCATTTAAATTAAATCTGTCAGATATTGTGACAGGTACTTCTACACAGAAATTAAAGGCTTTGTTTTCCTTTATTCTGAAACTTACCCCTTTCTTAGTTCCCTTTAAAGAATGTGTTCTAATTGTCAGTCACTGAATTGCTCAGGTCAAAAATGACTAAGTCCTCTTTGACTACCTGTACCGTGTGCACTCATCTTCCAACCTCAGGTAGCTCCACTCCACTTACACCGTGCCTGTTGAGTCCGACCAGCTCTCTGTATATCCACATCTGTCATCTGACATCCCGTGTTCAACTCATGCTTCTCAGCAATTTAGTCACCATATTGCATTCACAGAGCCTTTCAAACACTCAAATAATTACTATTTATCCTTGGCATAAAACCAAAGCTTTACAAAAGTCTCCATCACCCGGGCACTTCTCAGCTCCATCTTTTCCCTCACTTGAGCTTCAGATAGTTATCTGAGAATATTCCAGAACACTCAAGCATGAACCATAAGTTTGAACTTTGAAAAACCCATTTGCAATTTTTTGAAGACTAAAATATCTTCAAAGTAACATAGAATTTTACTTTGCTTCTTTGGTACAATTACCATGGCTTCAAAAGCAGATATGCCATATGGCTTGATCCCACAAGGTGAATAATCACAGGCACAAAGCCTGTATATTCAGGAGATTCTAAAACAAAACAGAACAGAGCAGAACAGAACAAATCTGCATTTCCTTCCACTCAATAGGTTTTCCTACAGGGTTCTGCACTTCTCTGAACAATATTGTTTTCAAAACATCAAATCCAGATAGAATCATTATGTATTTAAGGGACAGTGATTTAAATGGGGTAAAAGTTAAAAATAAAACTCACTCAAGTGAATTTATAAGATATTCCAGATGTTAAAAAAAAAAACTTTACATACACAAATGTACTGGCAATACATCAATACTTTGTGTTGTGTCCTGGAGCATCAGTGTTCTCTGACTGCAGAGATAAAATGAAAGCAAGACAGTTTCATCAGCCTCCGAGACACATTCTTCTGAGAGGTAGCCAGTGACATTATAACCTGAAGGGAAATTTCTTTGATTCTACTTTTTTCAACAACCCACACTGGTAACCAATTGAAAATAATATGCCATGGGAATAGAAAACTGATGACTTTCATTTTAGACATATTTTACTATTATCTTGCTGAGTTACAGTTTGTGGAGGGAACTGCTGTAGGTCATCAAAAGGCAAAGCAGCAAACAAGAGTACTTCTGAGACCACCTAGGCCTGACTGAACATTTTCCAAAGATCATAACTCCTATTGTCTGTTTCCAAAGGTGGCTCCTACTGTCTAAGCTCGACAACACACATACCTCCCCTCCCACATAGGCCTGTCAATGTATTGACCAAAATAATACAATTGAATTAATGCACTGCCAGCTCTGAAGCTTTCAAAAGACTAAGTAAGAGTTCCCATTTCCTCTCCTTTGGAGTCCATCTGCATGGTACAAAGCACCCTGATCCCAAGACAGTTACGCTGAGAAGCCTAAGACTTTTTAGAAAGGTTCAGGAGGTGAAGACACTGTTCAAAGAGCCACAGGGACCAAGACACTCCTAGGAAGTGTCCTGGACATCTAGCCTGATCGAACCATGAATGAATCAAAGCTCAAGCTGCAATAAGACTACAGTGACACAAAAGACCTGGAGCAAGGGCTTCCAAACTGAATCCGGAAAACTCTCAGAACTACAAAAGGCAATAAAAATGTATGGTTTTATGCTGTCAGACTTGAATCAGATTGTCACACAGAGACCAATAACACAAGGCTTGTTTAGGACACGGAACTCCAACAGGAGAGTATCTCACCACTCTTACTTTCCATTGCCTGGCCCTTTCCAAGTTACCACCACTTTCTTTACACATTGCTATTATAAATAATAATTTAAGATTTACTAAATATTACCTTCTATTGTTAGCACACACATGAGTATTTACTGCTAATAAGATAATGTTCCATGTGGAAGGAATAGTAAAACCAGATCTCGAGGCCCTGCACCCAGAGTTTCTGAGTCAGAAGACTTAATATATAGCCCAGTACTTGGCATTTTAGGTAAATCCTAAGTTATGATGATGCTGCAAGGATGACACTTTATGAACCCTGGTTAAAAACAATACTAAAACCTTCTTTGCTGGGATTGTTGACTAGAAGTGTGTAAATTAAGTCAGACAAATTTGTTTACTCTGCTCTCCACTTTCTTATTCTTGGCTTCGCTCCTTTGAGGCTCCCATTTTCTGGAACTTGCCCATGAGCAGTAGCTGCAGGCTCAGCTGTCTCCCTGTAACCACACTCTGTAAAGCCTCACATATGTGCAAACTCACCAGCAACCCAGAACTTGTGTATGGTCTCCATAGCTCCAGCTGGGATCCAGAGATGTGGCTTCAATGGTCAACTTTGGGCTCTGCCTAGGGTAAGATTCTTGTTGTGCCAAGAGGCCCCAGTGCTGTAACTAACTGACATGGTTGGCACTCATGTCTTCTTAATTGAAATCGAAGATAAAATAAAGTTAAAATATGAATTATTGATAATAACTAGGTGTCACATGGCAATAATTTTGGTATTTCAGAGCAAGTGATAAACATGAGTTTAGGAATTATGTCTGAACTGAAAAGTAATTAGACACCAATGTTAGATTTTTAAGCAGTTCAAAAGTGATATGTCTCAAGAGACATTTATTAAGCAGGTGCATTGACTGCAAGTGGGAATAATGATAACATTATTATCACAGCCTGGTGCTCCCAGACTAGTGGGAGATGAATGGGAAGGGTGAAATGTTGTTCGATGAACTTGCTAAGAAATCCCACAAAATGTCACATGGTCTCTCCTGTTTGAGGGTGACATGTCCAACACAGGCTGTCCACTGTCTCAGACATGCTCTGCTCTGAGCACTCTGTATATGTTACTCCTCAGACCACCGCCATGACTCTGTATGTCAGCAATAGTTACCTTCAGCACTGACTTTACAGAAAGAGGAAACTCATTCACAGAGGATGTCCTGATAGATTTGAACTTGGATGAACCAGAACCTCAGCTCTTTATGATTAGGCTGAATTACTCATATTTCTCTCTGTTAAGGTAATGCGATCATAACATTCTAAAAGAGCTCCAAATAGTAACACTGAGGACTCAGACATACTTCTTTTTCCTTTCCATATGAACTTTCCATGGGACTCCTCCATGTGTTCCCCTCTAGAATGACACTGAGTGTTGACCTGCTTTGCCAGCTGTCAAACTACACAGCACTGGACAATTACACCAGTTGATCTATGTCAGTTAAGTCCCAGGACAGATTTCTGTCTCTGAAAATAACAGAAACAAAGGATTTGCCACTGGGGACACTGTTTACTAAAGCTCCAAAATACAAATTATTGATAATAACTAAAGTAACTAAATAAATATTTAAAATATCTTTGGAAATATTTATTATTGATAATAACTAAAGCTCCAAAAGTAACACAGGTTGTTTTACATCTGCTCAAAAGGCCTTACCCTTGATATCTAAAAGGTGAGCTTTATGTTGTGAGAAAATGACACATGTTCATTGCATCTCTCACAATCTCCAGTGAAATTTATGATACACCAAAATTGAAAGACAGTAAATGTAATAACATATAATAACATAAAATGAACAAAACATAAGTATGTTTGGTTTAGTGCCCGCAAAGTAATATTGATTTTTTTCAGAGTTTAGGCTATTAATATTTCAAAGGATGAATTGACTTCAAATTATACTAAAATTTGTTATAGTACACTAAGACAGAAAAACATAATCTTACAATTTCCAAGATAGTTTCATAATGTATTGTCTTTATAAATACAGTTATATCATACACAAGGGAGCTCTTATATAATTTTAATTAGGCTATTTAAATTGTTCACTATTAAAAAAGACAGTTTAAGGGTATCAGGCATGGTTTTGACAGCCATGGGCAGTAAACTTTTACCTAATAAGTAAAATAAAAATGGAACATCCAATTTCCCACTGTTTAAGCCTAATGACCAAAGCAATTCTTATAATAATAAACAAGGTGACTATCTATGTGGCATTTATTAGGCAAATGCTCAAAATACAAAAATAAATAGGAAACCAATGGGTGAAAATAATAAACAGTGTTTTCAAAAACTATCTTTTGAAAAGCCAATATATTTTTATTTTTTATTTTATTTTATTTTATTTTAAATCTTTATTGGTACATTACATATATGCATCATGACTGCACTCCATAATGGGGATTTGTACCAATATAAGACACAACTTAATTCTCTTTTTTTCCCATAGTTCTACCCACCCTACCACCCCCCTAAATACATAAAATTTGTTTCCTTTCTTTTTTGTTATAATATCATTATTTTACCCCGTTCACTCTATTTTACTGTGAGTATTTTCTATTTGACTTGGTGCTAATATTTTAGAATTCTTTCTATATGCTGGGAACTGTTCCTCTCATTTTTATATATTAAAGCTTAATTATCTCCATGTTCCTGTAATTTTCACAATTTTAAACATGAGGAAATTAAACATTAGAAAATAACTTGGATGATGTCACATAGTTATCTAGTACCACAGTAGTTTCTAAGCCAGATCTGTGAGTAGCTAACATTACCGGGAGCATCAGACATACCCAAGAGGCTGCTAAAAGTGGCGAGGCCATGTCACTGCAGGGACGTAACACGAGTGCTCTGACATCACTAATGAGCAGGTTATTCTCAGTCTGTGCAAATACATATATATCACACATGTGCTCCCTTTTAGTTGGGCTTTGAAAAAAATCAAACACCAGAGAAGAAAAAATAAATATTCTAAGTGGGGGAAATCCTAGTTGGACATTCAAGCAATGATATAGCGATCAGTAAGTCAGAAGAAATCAGAGGCCAGAGGACTCCAGTGAGACCTGAAAGAGGAAATGTCTTTTGGAATCAGGTCATGAAAGAACCCTGCATACCATGACAAGGAAATTAGATTTACCAATAATGCAGGGGGAAGTAATCAAAGTCACTTAAGCAACAAGTGATATTTTCCAATTATCTCTTACTAAGTTGACCTGTCAGCAGAGTTAAGGTTAGGCTTCGATAGAGGTAAGTCAGGAGCAGTAAGTGGTGGGGATGAGGGAATGAAGAAGTAATTGATCCCATATTGAGCCCAGACCTCAATATGTGGCGGTCATCCTCATAGTATGTTTAATTTATTACTGTGAAGATATGTTCTAAGGTAAGCATGAACCTCAGCAACTTGTGCAGCATTGCAGGAGGAGCATTTTGATGCACAGCATTGATGGCATTCTTGTTCTCCCACTTCCTTTCCCAAGGAGTTCTAGGGTCTCCTGCAGTGTTTCTGGTACATTGCAGAGGAACATTAGAAAGAGGCTGGGGGTTTTATTTCTGAAGATTCCCTCTAGACAGGCAGAGCTAAACAGATTTATCCACTCACTGAACCTATCTCTCTCTCTCTCTCTCTCTCTCTCTCTCTCTCTCTCTCTCTTTCTCTCTCCTATGTGTATGGGGGCATTTCTCTCTCCTATGTGTATGGGGGCATTTCTTTACTTCTCAATACACTGGTTTTCTTTCTGTTGTGGCTTGTGTCTAGATGTTCCCCCAGAGCTTCATGCAGCCATAGGTGGGGCTTTCCAGAGGTTATCTAGAATGCTAGATGCTGGGATTAGGTGTGTGATGCTACAACAGAGGGTATGTGAGTACTAAATTAATCCACAGGTTTGGCATAGTTCTGGAGTGGATAATAGCAAGGCCATCCCTCTGTGTCAGTAGAACCTGCTCTGTCATCTGGATGGATTATGAGGGACAGAAACAGGCTTGTGTGGTTGCTGCTGCTTTTTCACTACTTTGGTGCTTTGCTGACTTCCACCTGCCATGGGCTGCTTCTCCTCAGCCATGTTACCCTGCCTTGGAGCGGCCCACTATGAACAGAAACCTACAAACTATGAGCTAAATAGACCTTTCCTCCTTTGACTTTGAGTGGGAGGTATTTTGTCTCAGCAACAAGAAAAGTAACTAAGATACTATCAATGAAGTTTATACTCATTTTGACAAGTACATGTATGTAACATTTCTGGATTCTTCTTTATTCCTCTTCTCTTTCCTCCTCTCTTCTCTCTATCTGTCTCTAAATCCTCTATCCCAGTTCTCATCAGTTATTATTATCATTTCATAGTTATGACAATTACTATTTCCATGCATTATGGGAATTTGTATGAGTATCTGAAACATTTTAAGTCCTTCCACTCCCCTTTCTTCCCATGCTTCCCCTGCACCTTCGTTCCCTGGACCCATTTTCATTTACAAAATAACTATCCCCCTGTTTCCTTCTGTCACTCTTTTGTTTCACTCTTTGTTTGCATTTTGACTAATCAAGAGAGAAATATCGCATATTTAAGATTGTGTGTTTATTTCACTTCATACCATAGTCTCTAAATGTATTTGTTTTCCTTCAAGTATCTTGAATTCTTCCTTCTTTATAGTATAGTAGCATTCAGAGAGAAAGAAATACTGATCATGATAAATATGGGTCAGTAGGGAGACACCGCACTTTTTATCCACTCATCTATTGAATAATATAAAGGCTGCTCCCAGAAATTACCTATTATCCTACTTTTAAGCATTGTATATGTTTCCAATTGCACAAGAAATAGCACCAAAAATCTATATATGGATTTTTTTAAACTAAAAAACTTTTGCAAAGCAAAATGAAGAGATAACCTAACGAAATGAAAATTTTTTAGCTATTTCCCAAAGGACTAATATCTAGAATATGTAGAGGTTTTAAAAAGGCCACTGAAAATAAAAGACCCAATCAAAAGACAAGCAAGTGAAATGAACAGATACGTCTTAGAAGAAGTAAAAATGGCCAAAAAAATATGAAAAAGTTTTCAACATCTCTTGCCATGAGAAAAATGGGAATTAGGGTCAGGGATTTATCTCAGTGGTTCCAGCCCACCTTACAAGCATAAGGTCCTGAGTTTGACCCTTGGTAACCACATAAAACAATGCT